>OX451216.1:153522160-153700140 GCA_949628195.1 Phasia obesa
GTTCGAAAAATATTACTAAATGCAAGCAAAACTCATTTGCAGTTGTTGAAATAGAAAAAAAAATTTCAAAATTCATCAACAAATACAAATATAGCAGCTACACGAAAATGTAGTTTTAACTATTAGAGAACATAATAATTTAAATAGAACACAGCAATAAATCTAATTTAAATTGATGAAACAGACACTAGAGTCTAGAAATGGCAACAACCGCAAACAGACTAAAAATTGCCAACATTGTAGCACTGAATGTGAGTTCAAAAAAAAAAAAGCAGGAAAAACAGAAACAGAACAGTCAAGTAGCGGCAAACAAACTGACACATTTCTATCACTCACTGTAGAAGAGTTGAGTAGAAAAGTGTGTCTGTGTAAGCGGTTTTATTTTATTTCATTTAATAATCAAATAGATATTTGTTTGATTTGTTTGGATTTAAGTTTATGATTTGCATATTACTGCTGGAAAATAAAATACAAATAAATATTTTATTACAATTCTGATCATGTTTTGTTTTTATTATTTATTTTTAAATATTTTTAAATTAAATTTAGGATACTAGGTGCTAACAGTCTTAACATACATACTAACCAAGTTAAAGAAAGAAACAAAGAGCATATTACAAATCCTCGAGCGACTTAAGCAAGTTAACTCATAAAGAAGACAGAAGACATAAAATTAAAATTGGCTGGGTTAAAAAAAAAAAAACAATTAAATAAGAAATTTTCTTGTTAATCGCTAGCACAAGGCTGGACATACAAAAACGTGTTTATAAAATAATCAAAAACTATTAAAAGATAATTGAAAACAAGCTATTGTGCGGTAGCTGCTAGTGCTTTTACTTATTTAGTTTATGAGATTTTTTTATTATAATTTTTATTATAATTATAATTAAAATAAATTTAAAAATAAATAAAATGATAATTTAAATTTAACAAAATGCTAAACTGCAGAAGATAACAAATTTAATATCGAATAACCGAAAAAAAATTTCAGCAACATGTTGCAGCAACATTATTTTCTTATATAGCCTAAAAAGGATGACACAATGGGTACTTTTTTGTTGACGGATATTAAATCAGAAAAGAAAACACTTGTGAAGCGTTTTTTTCTATTTTACTTTATTTAATTTGTTGTATTTTTTTTTTTTTTTTTTTGCTGCAACTCATCACAAAAATTTTATTAAAACAAAGAAAAACCAATTTATAGCTACCAAACTGCACAATGTACGCAAAAGTTAACGTAAACGTACTGATTGTGACAACGCTCATAGGAAAATCTGTATTTTAAATTACTTATCAGTTAAAAAAGATGACGTATAACGTATCACGGATTATATGTGCTCTGTTCGATTTTTCGAAAAATGTTTAGCAACATTTATTATTTCACAAGGAAAATTTAAAATATGGTGTCTGCCTCGCGATTTGAAAGACTTCTAGATTTTATTGTTTTGAAGTTTTACAAATGTTAACAAAAGGCCAGCTGTTATATGAAATAAAATCGCTTTGCTTTTTTACACAGCTTTGCTAAAATGTTGCCAGAAACATTTCAATGATTTTCCACAGCAAACACAGAGTACTACTTCTGCAACATTTTTTCATGACTTTTTCATATAAATATTTTACGTATGTAGTTTGACAGCATTCCACAAGAAAAACTAAACTGAATTTGCGTGAAATAATACTCATTTGGATTATTTCACAGTTTTGGTAAAATGTTGCCAGACACATTTCGTATGTTTTTCCACAATAAAAACCTGCAACACGAAAAAACAAGGATTCGAAAACGTTTCACGTAAAGATATAAAGTACTCAAATTTGTTACAAATTTTGTTCTGCAACATACTGTCATCGATTGACAGGTTTAACATAGAAAAAATATTAAAGTAGCATATTGGAACACTAACAACACTTTATAAAAAATGGAAAAAAAGATGTGATGTGATTTGATGATTTAAAAAAATTTTTTTTGTTCAGTGTACAGATGAAGGTACGATTTGTGAGTAGATTTTGGAAGACAAATCGTACCTTTTTAAAATTTGTGTTTTAAATTTGGTAAACAAATTGTATCTTCTTCTGTACCCTAAACAAAAAAGACATGTTTTTAAACCATCGTCTAAGCTTTTATCTTTGGAAATAAATTCTTTAATATTGTAAGATATAAACAAGAGCAGCATTCTGTAGCAGTATGTTGTAAAAACATGTTTAAAAAAAGTTCTTATTTAATTTTTAGTGATGTTGCGAACGATTGTTAAACGTTTATCAACATATTGATTAAATTATCAAGAAACACTACGACTGTACAACATAGTCTAGTACTCTGTTTAAATTTGTAAAAAATGTTGAGCAACATTTATTATTTCGCAAGGAAAATTAAAAATGTGGTATCAATCTTGCGATTTGGAAGAATTTTACGATTTTATTGTTTTTGTGTATACCACATTGTTTTATAAATGATGTTATCAGCTGTTGGTTAAAAAATTTCAGATAAAATAATGCGCAATTGCTTTATTTCACAGCTTTGATAAAATGTTGCCAGAAACATTTCAATGTTTTTCCATAGCAAAAGAAAGAGTACTACCTTTGTAACATTTTTTCATTCTTTAGTAATAATGATTGTAACAACATGTTGCTTCACAGAAACTTTCTTAAGCAATTTATTTTTTTTTTATTTCTTAATTAAAAACTAATACCAGCAACATGTTGTAGAATTTTAATTTTCATTTAGGACATTTTTAATATAATATTATTTAATTCAGTGCAATCTTTTTCATTTCTTTAAAATTTATTTTTTTTACATTTAAGAAAATGAAAAGTTTTCCTTAACATGTTTCTGATTTTATTTGAAAATAAAACAACAAGAAAAAATTCTTCAAAAGAAACTAAACTTTTGTTAATTTCTCAAATACTGCTGCATTTAGTTCAAGTGCACGACGTCATCCAACAGCAAACAAAGTCTAACAAAAACTTAAAATACAAAGAATATGTATAGATATTTGTTGTTTTCTTATTTAGTTTTTTTTTTGTGTGCCGACGAATCTTACAATACAAAAGGAAGGAAAGAAAAGGGAAGTTAACACAACCATAGAGATCGTGGCTTTGTTGCATTGTGTACATAAAGCGAGTAAACTTTTAAGTACATAAATTCCACTAACAAACAATCTAAAAATAAGAGAAATGGAAATGGAAAAAAACTAAAACATCTTAAAATAAAATTTCACAAAAATTCCTTAAGTAAAGATGCATGCAACAAAACACGTATAAAACATCATGGTAGATATATTGGTGACTTGGAAGAAAATTAACAAAAGGGCAAAAATAGATAAAGCAATAACTATATGAAGATAAATGGGGGGAACTATAACGAATTGCAAAGAGCTGTACAATTTATAAATATTGGTAAAGGGCCTGAATTTAATAATGATTTTAGGTAATGTTGCTTGTTGAAATGTTGCTTGAAACAACTACTTCTCTGTTTCAAGTTATTGACAACATGGTTTTTAATTAGTTTTCTTGCCCTTTATATTGCTTTAGACTTTTAGTGTAAATAATAACTGTCAACATTTTAACAAATTTTGCCATAAACATGTTGCTTAACAACAAGTAAGGTTCTTAAAGGCATGTGCATACAATAAATTTTCAGTTATTATTTGTTATTGCTTCAAACAAAATTTTTTTAAAATTAATTTATCAATTAAAACAGATTTAGGGAAGTATTGCTGAATTAACAATATTCGCTTTCTCAATTTCAAGTTTTTAAGCGAAACCACAGCTAAAGGAAAATGGTTGGGCATAATTAGTGGTAACAGTAATAGCGTCTACTTTATAATTAATATAATTAAAACATAAGAAAAAATTTATTTATTTTTCTTAAATCTAGAAACATGTTGGAAAAGTTGCAATAACAATATTGAGCGAAATTAAGAAGTCATTTACTTTTTCCCTAATTTACTTCTTAAAATAAAGTCTTTACCCTTTAGAATTTCAATACAGTTCAAGTCATTTAAACATCAAAACCAAAATCAAATGCTCCTAGCTACATGTTGCTGTAATATATTAATGTTTATATTCATTTGTTTCAGTTTAAAGCCTGGTATTGTGTTTAGTTTTTAATGCGAAAAGCTGTCAAAATACATATATAACAAATGAGCATGAAAAAATGTATATGAATAATTCCTAAAAAATATTGCAGAAGTAATAATCTATTTTTATTATGGAAAAACAAAGGACATATGTATGGCAACATTTTGTCAAAGCTGTGAAAAAAAGCAAAAGGCTATTATATCATGCGGAATTTTTCAAACAACAGTGGATCACCTGGCTTTTGTTAGTAATTCTTAAACAATGTGGATTACTTAAAAACAATTAAAACGTAAAATTCTTCCTAATCAAATTTTCTAAATGAAATAATAAATGTTGCTAAACATTTTAAACAAATTCCACCAGACTACTAAACTTTATAATTTTTCTTATTTGTTTATTTAATATCCAGAATTAATTCTAAGTATAAATACAGATTTATGAGCTTTAGCTGCACAGGCTATCAGGTCTCAAGCTTTATAATTTAATAGCTGTGCCCACACACGTTGTGCGACAGCTGACAATACTTTATTCGATTTTGCTTTGAAAGTAATCCACAAAATTAATTTATAGTCATTCACGTATAGTTTTTTTCTTTATACAAAGGTACCCAGCCCTGGTTAAAATACTAAAATTTAAATATAATTTTAAAATTTATATAAAATTCTAAAATTCTAAAAATTATTGTAAAGCTCTGTAAAAGACCGACATGAAATGAGTTGCTCATTATTTTAAAACAACGCCATCTATTGCAAAACATTGCTTAAAATAAAAGATACCTTAAAGTATGCAGTACCTTTAAATCGGTAAAAATAAATCGGCGTACCATCACTGCTTTTTTTCTCCTCTTGCTCTTGGAAAAAGTATCCTATATTGGAATCAGGATACTAAGGTACCTCCTCAAAAAATTTTGTGAAAATTCATTCAATAGTGTTTACGTGATGCGAACACAAAAAAAGAAAGACAGACAGGAAATGAGATACTATTTTATTAGATGTTTAGATAATAAAACGATTAAAACTAATAGAAAAAGTTTTATATGAAAATATCAACAAATGTTGCTAGAAACCTGATGTTGCAGCAAAGTTGCTACAGCATGTATATACACCTTCAAGTTTGATTATTCAAATTGCAACTATTTTATTTTGTTTATACTGATACTAGGAAATATGTGCAACATTTAAGGCATTAAATGCCCTCCTTGATTTAATTTGATGACATTAAAGGTGTCTCTTTTTTAATATCTAGTCGAAAAATTGTCAAGAAAATTGAGCTGAAATAATACGATAGAATAGAAGGCACAGGGCCATCTTTTGACTTTTAAAAAACATTAATTCAAATTATGTACGACCATATTTCAAAAAAAAACCGTATATTTTGTTAGCAACATGTTGCTATGCGGTTGAGTTATAATTATTCAATAATTTTGATTTTTATGTTGCTCCAAAGTTTTGTTTATATTTCATCTTATAAGAAACAGGTTCCTAAATTTAATTTTAAAAATTGTGTGTATCACACACAAGTTGAACAAATTCAGAAAATTTTTTAAAGGAGACTTACCTACTCTTAATGTAGATATGTTGCTGATATTTTATTTCGCTAGTCAACTCAAATCTGTCCGCCAAAATTCATTAAACAAAACTTAAAGCAAAACATGCCTTTATTGGAGTTTTTTACAATAAAAAAAAACTACAAAATTAAGATTACAAAAAATCCCAATTTTAAATGAACAGTTCATAAATAAGGTATATAATATTTCTCTTGAAAAACTTATTGAGCCAACAATACACAAGAAAATTACTTCGCCTACAATGATTTTTCCCATATAAAACATAAAAATTATCTGCAGTACTTTGTTACCTTTGCTCCACTGAACCTTAAGTTCTTCATAATACCACATCTTATGTAGTGTTTGGAAAAACCATGCAACTTACCAAAGTAATACTCCTAGTTACTCTACTTTTTTAACACTCGCATGGTGGTTTTAAGTTTTATTTTATTTTTTTTTCTATTTTCCTGTTTAAGCTTCAGTATCACTTACACTTTACCTTATTTTTTATTTTCTTTTTTCAAGTTTTGTTGCGCTTAAAACACTTACGAGTGTTTTAAGAAATAAAAAAATATTTAATTTTTTTTTCTCATACTTCTTATGTTGCTCTTGTTTTTATATAAAATGGAGTTTTTATTTTCTACCCAAATGAATGGCGTGTATGTGTGAAACTTGTAAAGAAAAGCTGAAGACTTTTTTTTACGAAAACAAAGTTTTCTTGAGTAGTTCTTTTTTCGTACTTCGAGTTGTTGTAGAAAATATTTTTTTCTTTTTGGCAGAGGAAAAAGGAAAATATGTTGTTTCCTTTATAACACCAGCAACATTTACGCATTTTCCGCTTTAAAACACCGGCATTTTTTTTTTTTTTTTTTGGTTTATTCTTTAAATTTAGTGAAGAGTGGAAATTAAGGCTGTTCACAGATTTTACTTAAAACCCGGATATTAAAAATTAACGTAACGATACAGCGTTTCGCAAGGATCGATACTCTTAGGAGTATAATAGAGTGAAGCGGCTGCAATAAACAAAGCTTAAACACAATAGTTTATAGTCTAATTCCCTTGGCAAATATAACGAATATTAAACGAATATAAATTTTTAATTCCTCTTATATCGGTGATTTCTTAGCAACACTCTTTTTGGCAACACTGTTTTTGGCAGCTCAGCTGTTTTCGTGTAAAGTACTCTATTCGAATTTATGACAAATGTTAAGCAACATTTAATCTTTCACAAGGAAAATTTGACATTTAAAATGTGGTATCTATCTCGCGATATGGAAGAATTTTACCATTTTATTATTTTAAATATAGCACATGGTTTTACAAATGTTAGCAAAAGCTATTGTTTGAAAAATTTCAATTGAAATAATGCCCATTTGCTTTATTTCTCAGTTTTGATAAAATGTTGCCAGAAACATTTCAATGTTTTTCCGTAATAAAAACAGAGTACTACTATTCTGCAACATTTTTTCATGCCATTTTCATACAATTTTTTATTTTTTTTTTTTTCTGTATAAAGTTTGACAGCATTCCGCATGAAAAACTGAAGATAGTGTCATGCTTAACATGTTACTTTCATACCTAAAGTAGTTCTGGGCTGAGAAACAACGTGCAAGCGTCGTTATCGCTTAAAGTCAATCAGGCTGTCCTTGTTGCCCGTAATTTGAGTGGTATGCATGTCACTTGCACTGGCTATTTGGCTTCTTCGAATAACTGTACTGCGGGTCTGTTATTGGTGGTTGCATTAATCAGCCACGTGTTACCGTTTTGGTTATCGTGTATAACCTAGTAATATCTTTTTAATAAGTCGGACAATGTTGGAGCACTATTTATAACTCATTTTGTCACTGGAGTAGCACCATTAAACTCAACTTTTGCACTAGAGGATTACCATTAAACTCTAGTGTTCACTGGGGGAGCACCATTAAACTCACTTACCTAGCTGAATTTGGAAATTCTCACTTCCTATACTAAGGTATAGGTCGCGTGCCATTTCTGAAAGAAGCGTTTGTACCTCAGCCATTTTTATTATTTTAAAAAATTAAAAAAAACATGTTACTGTTACACGTGTTCCGTCTATTATTTAACCATCAATTAAATAAAATTTTACTATTAAAATTCTTGCTCGGTTTAGAAATTGCATCCATTTTATGGTCAGTTTGGGTGATCATCTGAGGCGGCTATTCGAAATCTTGTGTCAAAATTTTACAACAAATTTATATTATTGGACTTCAAACCACCAACATGCATACGTAGAGTGCGAACAAAAGAAAATATAGCAGCTATATCCGCCAATGTTGGATACCCTGTTGATGACCGTGAATTATTGATTCGGTGCCTCTCGCAGCAGTTGGGCCTCTGTTACTCAACTACGTGGTAAAATTTCTTTGCCCAAAATGAAAGTTCTGGACTTGACTGACATGCTACATGCCATACAGTACGCGAAACAATGACCCAATTGAAAGGCGATCGTGCGATTTAACGCCCTTACGCTATTTTTTGTAGAGCTATATTAATGCTTATGTCTTTCGGGATAAGCCCACAAACGACTAAAGAATTTATGCATAAGATACCGTCCGATATGTTGAAGAGAGTATGCCAAAATTGAACCCAGCGTATGGACATTTCTTAATTGTATGTAATTTTTTGCACCAATTAAAGGTTTTAATTAGTTTTAAATTAAAGTTCAATTAATTTTTTAATTGATTCTAATATACATATATTTTTTTTTACAAAAAAACAACAAAGATCGTAATTAAACAAATAATTGAATCAATTAATTATTTAATAAAATATTAATCTGAAACCAATTAAAACCTTTAATTGGTGAAAATATTTTTTTCTGTGTTTATATTAAAGTGAAGTTTCACAAAATACCGGCTATAGAAACTACGAGTACACTTTTATTTTCCTTTCTCGTGGCATTTGTGGGAAAAATAATAGGAAACAAAATTGATGTTACTGAACAAAAAATTTTTTGATTATTTTTTTGAACACACCTCGCAGTTTGTATTTTGTATCGGTGTTGTAGATGCTTTAGTTTGTTAACATCTACTCAACTACTTGCCGTTTTTTTTTTTTTTCTTGGAAAACTTTTTTCTCTTCCTTATGGCGCATTCTAATGATAACAAGATTTGCTGCACAAAAGTCTGGCAAGTTTTCTCATATACACAAGTATGATTTAAGTTGCTTCATTCTTCAATTCTGAGTACTTTGTAAAACTCACATAATCTAAATTACTTAAAGTTGTAATTCAATTTTTTATTTTTTTGTTTTTTTGTGCAGACTTTAAATTTGATGAAAATAGTGAAGATAAATATTATATTTGTGGCATTATTAATTAAATGTTAAATATTAAATTTAAATTATTTAAAGCCAAGACAGTACTTTTCACAAGAAGAAAAGTATTTAGTTTCAACCCTCCTAAACTTGGGGGGGCGTACGCTGTTGCGTTCAAAAGAAACGAAGTTTTTAGGTGTAAATTTTTGCCAAAATCTTAAAGGGAAATGTAACCGTCATGAGAAAGTCAGTAAGGCAAATGTCGCTAAGTATTCTTGTCAAGCTGTAATTGAAAAAACATGGGGATTTAATTCAAGAATGATCTATTGGAAATACACCGCTATAGTAAGACCAATATTGTGTCATGGAGTACTTGTATGGTGGACAGTTATGGAAACACGTACTCATGTATCATTTATAGAAAAGGCAAATAGAATAGTAGCACTGATCATCACAGGAGCCAAGAAATCAACAGCAACTAGCGCACTGTGTAGAATACTTGGAATCGACCCAACCAAACTTCTGCTCATCAAGGACGAAACTAAGCAGCTTAGAGGCAAGACTTCGATATTCGATAACTTTCGTATTGTAAGGCTTAGCAATATAGATTCTTTTGCGGCGTTAAGAATGATTTAAAATGTTTTTAAACAAAATTGTGCTCATCATTGTCCTATAGATAGCTTGGAAGATAAGAAGGGGTCGACCTAAATAGATTAATCCTGTCATGAAAAAGTACTTCGGCATCTCTCAATATTCCCATGAAAAACATCCTGTATATGAAAGTAATTTCATTAAGACTCTATTAGATAATGCAAGTTTGAAAGACTTTTTAAGGCATTTCGTAACGAAAATTTCAGTCCAATGACTTCCTCTAGCTGCCATCGGAGCATAAAGAGTTAATAACAGCAGATCACCAGCTTACTCGATTTTTCGCAGTATATCTAAATACATTCCAGGATCCTTCTAGGGAGATCATTTCAGATTCTGTGGAGCATAGCCATTTAGAGGCATGTTCTGCCTCTTTTCCGACCTGACTGTTGAAAAGTGTTCCATCTTAATGCTTGTCGAGCAGCATTGTTATCATTTTTACGCAGAGTCAGAACAATCCACTGCCATTTACCTCTACGTATTTATGTTTCAAGAAGTATTTGACCAGCTTTCGACAAAAGAACTGCTTGTGAGTTGGTGCAAGTCCAGAAAATGCGAAGGATTATTCTAAGAGAGATGTTGACGACAGTCTACAGTCAGTGGGTAGTAATGCGACTGACTGGAAGAAGTAGAGTCTAGCCGTATGTTGAAACTACTACTTCTTTATGGGTAAGATGTACACCTTGTTGATTCTTTTATCAACATCTATAAGTCCGAACCTCCAGCTGCAGCGATCTCACATTCAAAGTAGCGGAAATTAGAAACATTTTAGTAGCTTTATGCTCCTAAATTTAAAGGTTCTGCAGTATCGCGTCTTCTATTTAGAAATTTTGTTTTGTTTGAGTTTATTTTTTAACCCTGTATATTGCATTTTTTCTGAAGATCTAAAGGTCACAAAGTCTGTGTGAGAGAGAGAGAGAGAGAGAGAGAGAGAGAAAACATATATCGTTTCCGTACATTTCCCACAGTCTTTGGCTTTTGTTCTCTATTGAGCTCAGAACATCTTTCATTTCAGCTAGGAATAAAAGAGATGACAGTATACATCTCTGACGAACGTTGGATTTTACCTGAAAAGGGTCAGAAAGCTTAACCTTGATAACCAATGAATGGTTTGGCCTGGTCGCAGTCCTTTTTTGATCAGGGATATTACAGATATTAAGCTCTTGATTAAAAAAAACTCTTAAAAAAACTCTTGATTAAGAACAAGGTGATTTTATATATTTTTTGTCTATGCCGGGATTCGAATTAAGGTACTTCGGTTTGAAGTTTGGCACTCTTAATTGCTACACCATGCCACCCCAAGTGTTAAAAAAAAAATTCAAATGTTCTTGCATTATTTTCAAAGCCGACAGTCTAAGAGCATCAATAAGTTTTTGATGAAATTATGGTCCCTAAAAAATTAATCTCAGTTTGCTTTAGTCGATTTTTATTGCCGCAGGTCTGCGTTTGTAAGGTGTGAGAAAATGAGGCATAGAAAGGGGTACAAAGTTGCCAATACTTTAATTTCATTTATTTTGTTGTTTTTTATTTTCAATCCAAATATGCAGTAATAAATGATTTTTTTGTGTGAGAGTTAAGACAAGTTCGAACTTTGTTGTAAACTTTAGCTTGAAAAAAGTATTTTTCATAATCTTTTAATTCTTTATTCTCTTTTTGTGCACTTAACTACACAAAAAAAATATTTTTACCAATTAAAGGTTTTAATTGGTTTTAGATTAAAATTTAATTAAATAATTAATTACCTTTTTTTTAATTTTAATTTAATTTAAAAAATTTTATATTCTTTAAACAAATTCATAATTGAATCAATTAAAAAATTAATTGAACTTTAATTTAAAACTAATTAAAATTTGTTCACCAATTAAAGATTTTAATTAGTTTTAAATTAAAGTTCAATTAATTTTTTAATTGATTCAATTATAAATTTGTTTAAAGAACAAAAAATATTTTAAATTAAATTAAAATAAAATCAAATAAATAAAGCAATTAATTATTTAATTAAATTTTAATCTGAAACCAATTAAAACCTTTAATTGGTAAAGATATTTTTTTTCTTGTGTAGTTAAGTGCGCATTCTAATTACTAAAAAATCCACTTCGTTTTAACTAAGTCTTAAAAAAAACACCTGTGCCCTAGAGGGTTAAACAGAATAGTGGTTCACTAATTTATGCGTATGAAAAAGTCAAACCTTATGGGATTAAAGTAAAACTGCCCACAGAAAATATTAATAAAATAATTCCCAAATAATAAAACAATAAATAAATTGTTATAAAAAGAAAATGCTATAGATTTGTAATTAAAACGACACACAAGTTTGTCACAACACGTTAAAATTAAAACAAGAAAAATCACAACTCACCGTAATTAAAAGTAAAAAGAAAGCAATAAAAAAAGCGATAACTTGCACAAGACTTTTTTAAAAACCTTTCAATCTATTTGAAAATTTTTAAAAATTCACTATTTTCTTGCTGTATGAATAAATATGTACATTTTTCAATTTATTTGTTTCACATTGTACATATATTTTCTTTTTACATTATTCTTTACACTTGTTTTTTTTCTCAAATATTTTTTTTTTTTTTTTTTTATTTCCTTCACTTTAATTATACCGCTTTTTAGCCACTTTTACCCGTCTGACGTTGTTAATGCGTTCGTAGTCGAAAGAGTACTAAGCGCATGCGTGCGTGTTTAAAAACCAGATTCTTTCCGTTTTTTCTTTGGCTTAAACAGCCAAACAAGAAAACAAGTTCAAGTTGAAGGTTTCTACCAACAACAAGTCAAAGAAGTAAGAAAAATATTATAAAATTACCACAAATAACATAATGTTAACTACAGGGCAAGAGAGAAGTAACAGATACTCTAGTACTCTTTGTTTCTTATCAAGAGAGCAGATCAAATAATGTTAAAACAGTGATCTAAGAGAAAAACATTAATCAAAAATTTTACGTTATTTTCTGTTAAGAGGTTATTATACACCAGTGTTGGGATTTGTGGTACAATTGTACCAAATTTGGTAAAATTGACACATCAGTGGTACAGTGGTACACTTAATGCTTTTTTGGTACAATTTCATTAAAATTGATACATCAGTGGTACAGTGGTACACTTAATGCTTTTTTGGTACAATTTCATATACAATTTATTCAATAATTTTTTTTTATATAATCAAATATTTTTTTACATTTCTAACTTCTCCAACCCAGTTCAAATTGCAACATTCTTGATTTATGTTTAGGATTTTTATTATTTACTCTGCTAAACCTATTATGTATAAATGATATGTAACTGAGTTAGGTTTTTTCATCGCCTTAATCAGTTTCCGGCATTATTCGGCTGATAGCTCCAGTCATACTTAATGACTTTAGCGAAGTTTCAACAACTTGATTGCAATGGTAGTGTAGCCAGATCCTAACATTGTACAGTGTAAAGGGCTAGTTCGATTGATCTAAAATTTGACATGGACGTAGCAGATGAGTATATGAACTTAAGTTTTAAAGCTAGGGATCATTCACCCACCAATGGTGGCGCTATGTGACCTCAAAATTGAGAACCTCATACCCTTTTGGTATTTATTTTAAGAATTGCGATTAGATTTCCTATACCTTAATCTACCTTAATTTGTATACGATTTGATTTTCGTTGACTATTTTCTCCCCAGAAAAGAAATTCAAGGAATCAAGGTCAATTATAATCACTTAAAAAACCCTAGTATTAAAGTTTTAATTAGCATCTTTTAATGTCGAGTTACTGTATGTATGTGATGCTGATTTGGTACAATTTTATCACTGGGATGGTACCATTTAAACATTGTCAGATCCCAACACTGTTATGCACTCTCTTGTTACATTGTTAATAAAAAGTTTTAAGTTAAAAGCAGGGTTGTCAGGTATGGCGATTTCTCGCTAAACGCGGCGATTTTCAAACTGATTTGGCGATCATATTTTTAATTTGGTGACATGGCGACTCAACTCAATAAAGTATAATTTTCTTTATGATGAAGATAGCGCATATAAAATACATTTTTTTTTTCATTTTCATCAAATATTAATAATATTGACACCTTCCTTAGTTTTCAAATATATTTTATGAATTATTAACAACATAAATAAAATGATTTAAAGCGATCGTACATAATGAAATGCAAAAATTGTAATGATCAACTTTTCAATTGATTGTAAAAACCAAAATAATTTTTCAGATATTGAAGACATTTTTTTAGGAATACTTTTAACTATGCCAGAGACGTATTGCCAGAAGCAGAAATATATGAAAAAGAAAATTAATATCGATACGTATAATATCTAAAACTGTAACAGGTTAACTTCTGTACATGAAATATTTTTTGAAAATTTTGTTGTTGGTGCGGATGGTAATCGAAATGGTATAAAAATTTTTGGAATTTTTGTCTGTCCTTCTGTCCGTGTTCGCATCACGTAAAAACTACTGGATGATGTTTGATAAAACTTTGTGAGGAGGCACCTTATTATCTCGGTTCAAATATAGAGAAAAAGTAGTAAAAGTACTTAAATTTACCGATTTATAGGTACTGCAAAACATAGAATTTTATATAAAGCCTTTGTTCATGAGTACCTTATAGCTAGTTAATATTATTAGACCTAAAAAAAACCGACTTCAAAACAGACAAACTTAAAATCATATTTCTTTCTATTGCGACACCCTGTAATTTCCGAATTCAAATTTTACACTAGTTATAGCGGTCGTAGCAATACAGGTTCATTGTAAATTTCAACCGTCTGTCTGTAACGGTTTAAAAGTGTGGTCATATACATCAAATTACATAAACTATTGCGACACCCTGTAATTTATAATTTTAAATATATATACTTATTATAACAGATATAGTAATGGACATTCTGTCAAATTGTTAAGTGTTTATCAATAACTGTTTAAAAGATAGGGTCATATATATCAAATGACGTCACCTATTGGGACACCCTTTAAATTCAAATTTTAATATAAATACTTGTTAAAGAGGACTTTGTCATACAGATTCTTTGTAAATTTTAACTTTGTGTCCATATACAAATTTATCAACTATTGGGCACCCTTTATTTTCCAATTTTAAATATTTATACTTGTTGCTATACCAGACATAGTAGTGAACATTCTGTCTATTTTTCAAGTGTTTGTCTATAACGGCTCCAAAGATGAGGACATAATGGTCAAATTACATCAATAATGGGGACACCCTTTAATTTATAGATCCAAATTTTATACTTGTTGTAATAGCGGACTAAGCAACATAGGTTATTTGTTAATTTCAACTATCTATCTATAACAGTTGAAAAGTTTGGCCATATATTACTTTTACATTAACTATTGGGACACCCTTTAATTTTCGAATTCATATTTTACACTTGTTATTTTAGCGGACTTAGCAATACAAGTTCTTTGTAAATTTCAGCTGTCTGTCTATAACGGTTCAAAAGTTTTGCCATATATATATCAAAATAAACCAACTAATGGGACACCCTTTAATTTCTAATTTTAAATATTTATACTTATTATAACAGACATAGTAACGAACATTCTGTGAAACTTTCAAGTATTTGTCTATAACGGTTCAAAAGATAGGACCATAAAGGTGAAATTACGTGACCTATGGGGTCACCCTATAATTTTTAATTTTATTTTTTAATTAATTTTTCTTATTGGAAGCTATAGTGAAGTCGGTTAAAAATATAGTGGAGAACAAAGCTTTTCAAGTGTTTAATTTCCTGATTTAATATCCGCCAACAAGGTACTCATTGTGTCAACCTCTTCCATAGTTACATTGATTTTAGTTGAATACGTCAAAGTATGACGTGTGGCGGATTCTATGTGCTCCGGCCTTGACGATACAAATTTTTCACACATAAAATTAAATTTTCTCTGCATTTTGGGTTCATGATGTCACAAGAATTGCCTTTCTATTGCCTTAAAAATTCTGATGGGATTACAATTGTGATTTTAATTACAGAGTTGACAATTTTTTTATACTGTTCTCATATAATTTTTTGCAGCAATTTGTTGATAACAGACTTGACCATGCCTTACAATGGATAAACTACGTCACGGGAAAACATGCAAATAGCGTAATCTTATTTCTATGATTTTTAGTTTGTTATGATAATGACAATATCCGATAAATATCCGACTAACTTCGTAATTTATGCGTACTAAATAACGATCATTATTTTTTATTATTTTGCTTTACTTTTTTTGTGCATGGCAGCTGTCAAATATTCGTTTGTTTTTTTTTTTAAATTTGAAAAAAGAAATAAAATTGTAATTATTTAAAAAAAAATATTTCAATATTAAAAAAAATACAAAATACTACTAGAAAAGGTAAGGCAGAGAAGTGTTTGTAGTTGTTGTTTTGGCGTCTGTCATACATGTAACCAACAACAAAATGCATGTGGGTGTTTTTTGGTGTGGATCATCGAATTAGAAAAAAAATTTACAGAGTTTAAAAAGAAAATTTATTCATGTTCTCTCTCTCTCCTCTCCCTCGCTTTGTCTTTGCACCACCAAAAATAGAGTGCTTTAACCTTAAAAAAAATAATTTGTTAAGATAATTTTATTTACTCCCAAAAAAATACTTATAAAAAATAAAGAAACAAAACATACATCAATATTATCATGCAAGAAAGAATATAAATTGAGAGTTTATTTGTAGGGTTATAAATTTTTGCCTATTACTTACATTTGTTTGTACAACCTTCCATTGCACATAGAGGTATTTTGCCAATCTAGCCGGACATTACTTTTTTTTTATTGGCTTTAAAAATGTACTGAGTGCCCCTAGGTTAATGAAACTTTGCAGAAAAATCTGTTATGGTCATAGCCTGTCAATAGTCAATGCTATAAAATAGGAAAAATCGGATTAAGGAGAAAAAAGTTTCCCTTGAAAGAACTAATCCTACCTCTGAAAAATGCAAGTTTTTTTTTTATTTTCCCGTCATTTTGTTTAGCAATTACAACTTTTAAGGTCAAAGAATGTTCAACAACTTAAAGTTGGACTCAAGAGATTCTTAAATGCCATTTTTAGCCCCGTCGGGCGGTAAAATAAAAAAATATTAGAAAAAATAATGCAATTATTAAAAGAAATAGATTACATACTTCTTAAAACCATAAAATTTATTTTTATGGGTAGGGGGAGATATTCCTTCAATCCCACCCCCAAAACGTCCCTGTGAAAAAAAAAAATTTTTATTTTTTTTTTTTGCCAATTTCCTAAAAATATTTATTTTTAAGCTTTCCTATGCCTAACCAATCCCCGTCTCCCAAGAATATTATTAAAAAAATATTTTTGTAATTTGTTACTTTGTAGTATTTTATTTATCGGAAGATAATGAATTTATTCATAGTAATAACTTATTTATGATTGTAACGATAAATTTTATTTAAAATTATAACAATTAATTTATTAAAAACAACTTCTGCTTTGTACTAAGGTGATGATGAGTGCCGTGGTTCTTCTTCGTCGGATTCTTCAAAGACCTCTTCCGAATATGAATCCTCTTCAGCGTTAAGTACAGTTATTTCTGCAGATAATTCTGGATTGGAAAAAATCTTCTCCTAGTGTTACCATAGTTGGTGTTTCCAAATCCAGCTTTCGGTACACCCACTACTAGCCCTAATTCACTTCTAAATTTTTCTTGGATATTTTTTTCCTCGCGTTAACAATAGGTTTATCCGCATCAGATTTTATTTGCTATTTTTTCACTGACAGCTTATAAGACAGGTGTAATATGCTCTCAAATAGGCGAATTCTGGCGTGTAAAGTAGATAGTCCGAAAGAAAGGGCATCTACGTCTATATCTCTTTTGATATTTAAATTGTTTTTTGTACAGGTAATAACAGTGTTAGATGTAATGATTTAAATAAATAAAACATCTACCTTCAGTTATTAAAGACCAAAACATTTTATGAATATACAAGGGTTTCTTACTCGTATTTTCCTATCCAAGATAATAAAAACCATAAAAAGTTAAAATTTTCAAAAAATCGCAAAAAAAAAATGGCGCAAAAATTTGCAAAGTTTTTTTTTACAGTAAAAAAGTAGAGATCGTAAATTTTGTAGTGATATATAACATTTTTAGGATCGCGATGGAGATCACTCTTAAAAAAGCTTTTCACTTTTTTTTTTTTGACAAAAAATTTTACAAAAAAAAACCTTTTTTTAATTTTGAACAAAATTTTTTATCATTAAAAATTAAAAAAAAAATTCTTAAAATTAACATAAGTAGCTACTAATAAAAGCTACTAAAAGAAAAAAAATCAATACAAAATCTTTATTCGTTTAGCCACCAAAAAATATATATTACAAACCTCTCAAAATCGTTTAAAGTCAATAAAAACGTATGCGATTTACTCAACTTTCCTGACTTTAACAGTGCCCCAAAACAACAAATCGCATGCAAACGCCTTGAAAATTCACTATACGATGCAGAATTTTATTGTCTGTAGATCTGCTTACTTAAATTTTTAGATTTCTCAAAATTAATTTTTGGCCTAATATCCGGCTAGATTGGCAAAATCCCTCTGTGCGTTGGCAGGAAGGTTTAGGATATCTAAAATGAAAAAAAAAAACTAGGATATAAATTTGTTTCATTTTATTTATTTATTTAATTTTATTACTTGTTTAATTTGCCATACTTTCAAAAGTATTATAAAATAACATTAAAATCTTTATCCCTGATATTTTCTATCTCTCTTTCTCTTCCCATAACCTTTTTCTATCTACCTCAATTTGTATTTAATATCTTTCCTACCTGTGTGTTTGGCAGTTTAAACCTACAATAAACCTGCAATAATTAACACATAAATCAACTAAAATTCTTTGCTGGCAATTGGTATGGCTGGCAGGGTTGTCAGATATGGCGATTTCTCGCCAAACGTGGCGATTTTCAATCTTATTTGGCGACTTTTTGGCGATTTTTAAAATATTTGGCGATATTGTTGGCCATTTTTCATTGACTTTTGGTCAACATTGGAAACTGAATTAATGAATATCAAAATGGATAACAAATTAATTGAAGTTGTTTTGTCATATACCTGGATACCTGAACCTTAAATTTATTTAAAGTTCATAATATTTCATATTTTAAAATGTTTTTCATATCTAGAGAAACTTTATTTAAAGTTTACAAACATCTTTTTTTTTAAATGTTGCAATTTTTTATCACAAACAAAATTTTTTATAAATTCTAACATACTTTTGGATACTTATCAACCATTATAGAAAACATTAGCTTTTGTTTTAGAAAGATATAAATAAAAGCTTTAACTTTTGTTTTAGAAAGATTATAATATATATGATATTCTATCTAATTATGTAAAACTGTACATAATTTATTTGATGTGGTGGTAATTCCCATGAATTTTTCATACTTATGTTTTACATACAAAGGAAGTTTTGAAGTAAGGATTAAGTTCGTTTTATTCTCTCTAAGTTGAAAGAATATTTTTTTTACAAATAAGGTGATTAATTTTAAAGAAAAATTATATTTTTAAATTTATATGCTGGTAATTACTGGATAAAATGATCGATCGAGTAATATCAATAATGAATTCCACCAAAACTCGATTGCGAAACGTATGCTATAAATTGAAATAGGGCATGAGGTACACATCTGTTGATCTTTTGAAATGTTGAATACCGGTAACTTGCTTAACGGATCAAAATAGAAGAGGTTTAAGAAATCCCAATGCAAGCATGCAAATGTTAAACCAAATTTACCACCGCAGTTCTGAAGACGTCTGAGATTCTAATGAAATTAATTGAAGAACATTGGTGCTCTGATTATTGATTATTGCATTGGGACTGTATAAAAGAAGTTGTCGTAGTGATGTGATTGAGGAGAATACGTGTTATCTGTCAAAGTTGCCCGGTATGTAGTCCAGAAGAACTGGATAATTTAAATATTCTCTTCAATTGTAATTGTGGTTCTAGTAAGATAGCGAGATTTGTGGGAGAAAAATATTTATCAAGGTTTTACTCGCTATTTTCGTTAAGCTCATCTTTATTTTGATTTCTTTCATTTCATATGTTAACGATTCAAATCTATGTGAAAGATGGTTTTCCTATTATTGTCTCAGGTAATATAAAAAACCATTATGCTGAAATTGTTCGCTTAAAAGCTGAGTATTTTTGTAATAACAAATGAGAAGGATAAAAATAAAGTTTTTTAAAGTTCCAAAAATTAAAATAACAACAATAGATATTTAAACGTATAGCCAGCTAAACTTTTATATTCTACCAAATTAATCGTTGGTTTACCATTGTACTTTTAAAGTTCAAAATGTACCAAAAAAGTACAATTTTACCAACTTTACCAAACCTGGTTATTATAATAACCACTATTTTTCATTGGTTTAAGTAAAATTGTTACTTTTCTCGTGTTCACTAATCATTTTAAATAAAAAACAAAATTTTTATAAATTTTGGGGATTTTTTTTTTTCCCTTTTTTGGCGAATTTTAGCTATTTCAATTAAATGTATTTTTTTTTGATTTGTTAAAAATATTTTTAAAATTAAAAAATATTGTATATATTAGGGGAAAATTTTAACAAAAAACAGTTTTGGCGATTTTGACGATTTTTCACAACGATTTTGGCGAAATAGGTGAAAATAAATCTGACAACCCTGATGGCTAGTAAGATGAGTGCACGTCTGCGTGTATTAATGTGCATTTTTAATGATGTTTTTTACTTGTGTAGAATGGGGTAGAACATTTTTTGTTTAATAATAAAATGATTTATGTGAAAAATACTTATTTTGCAACTCTTACAAATAGACATTTTGTGTTAATTAAAAAAAAAGATAATCTTTGCTTAAAGACATAAATTTTCATGTTAAGCATTAAAGACATCAAACTAAAGCGTGGGCATTAACACCTTGGGCCATGGTAGAGTTTAATTAAAATGTAGTAATTTATTTCACTTTTTCTTTCATATTTTTTTTGACAGAAATCTATACATACAAAAATATTGATAATACACTCAAATCGCTCGTGTAGATTTTTCGATGTGGCTTGCTCTATGTGGCCTGTTGGCACCACATACTGTTGGTGTTCATATTATTTAATTCAAGCCGAATGAAATTAAGAATCATTAACCTATAGCGCTTACCCTTGACGGTGATAATCTGGCTAATGCCATTCTCAAAGAAATATGGACCGATAAATCTACATCAAACGCTTGTAGATCTCATATGAATTGGTATTGACACAAATCAGACAATTTTGTTTTTTGTCACAGCCATTTATGCTGAAATGAGTACATCGCTGAAAATGATTTTTCGATGAAAATTATGATCAGATTTTAACTGCTCTAGGGACCCATTCAGCATTTAAATCAAAGGAAATTTTTAATTTTTACATAATCAAATTCTAGAGATGTAGCTTTAACAGTATGACCGCTATCAGCTGTACAAATTTAGATATTTTTACTAGAAGACCCTTTTCATATTTCCCAATTTTCATTTGTTGCCTATAATTTAATTTCATCTTGTTTTTTTTTTTTCAATATAAAAATACCTTTAATAATATTTGATTTTTTCTATTCATTATGTAAATTTGGTCATGTTTACCCAAGACGAAGGAATAATAAATTTCAACAATAAACAACAACAACTTCAAAGTCTTAAGGCACAAAATCAAATATTTCTGTTTACTCGTATTGAATGAAGGGAACCTTTAAATAACGACAACAATAAATAAAGATATAAAAATACCTAGTCATTCATATCTTTCACACTCAGTTGTTATAAGAAACAAAACAACGAAACCCATATGTACAACAACGATTCATATAAAAATAAATACACATTCATACAGGTCTTCATCTGAAGAGTCCTTGTTTGGTGTTTTGAGTGATTTTGTTTGTGATAAAAAAAAGTCGGTAACATCAATATCAGCAATGTTACAAAAAAAGAAAACAAAAAAAAAAATAAAAAAATAAGTGTGATAAACCAAATGCTACACATTCTTATAAGAGCTGCCCATAATAAAAAGTAGCGAATACAAATGTGGTTGAGAAAGAGTGAGAGAAGAGAGAGGGAAAGTGTTTGAGCCAAAAAATCTTAACAAGCTGAGTTGTTATTCAAACAGTAAAAATTTAAGATAAAATATAAAGTATAGAAAATAAAAATCGTATATTATGATAATGAGAATTGAAACCGATCATTTGTATACACTACAGCAACCAAGAAATTCTATATTTTAACAATGCACAGTGGTTCAGAATTAAAAAAAAAAAAAACAAGTAAGAGTATATTCGGCCATGCCGAATCTTATATACCTTCACCATAGTAATGTCAAATATTCCCTTATTTCACAACAATATATATGTTTTGTAAAAATTTTATCTAAAAGTTTTCGTAAAAGTTTTAAAAAAATTTTTGGTAAAAATTTTATCGAAAATTTGTTGTAAAAATTTTATTGAAAATTTCTTGTAAAAATTTTATCGAAAATTTCTTGTAAAACTTTTATCGGAAATATTTTGTAAAAATTTTATCGGAAATATTTTGTAAAAATTTTATCGGAAATATTTTGTAAAAATTTTATCGGAAATATTTTGTAAAAATTTTATTGAAAATTTTTTGTAAAAATTTTATTGAAAATTTTTTGTAAAAATTTTATTGAAAATTTTTTGTAAAAATTTTATTGAAAATTTTTTGTAAAAATTTTATTGAAAATTTTTTGTAAAAATTTTATTGAAAATTTTTTGTAAAAATTTTATTGAAAATTTTTTGTAAAAATTTTATTGAAAATTTTTTGTAAAAATTTTATTGAAAATTTTTTGTATAAATTTTATTGAAAATTTTTTGTAAAAATTTTATTGAAAATTTTTTGTAAAAATTTTATTGAAAATTTTTTGTAAAAATTTTATTGAAAATTTTTTGTAAAAATTTTATTGAAAATTTTTTGTAAAAATTTTATTGAAAATTTTTTGTAAAAATTTTATTGAAAATTTTTTGTAAAAATTTTATTGAAAATTTTTTGTAAACATTTTATTGAAAATTTTTTGTAAAAATTTTATTGAAAATTTTTTGTAAAAATTTTATTGAAAATTTTTTGTAAACATTTTATTGAAAATTTTTTGTAAAAATTTTATTGAAAATTTTTTGTAAAAATTTTATTGAAAATTTTTTGTAAAAATTTTATTGAAAGTTTTTTGTATAGCATATTGAAGGGATCATATTGACCCCCAATATGGCTACTGCTTTTGGTTCCCAGTTTGCATCCTGTAGATCTATCGGCTACGTCTATGTGTATTGCTTTTTATAAAGGCCTTTAAGACAAATCTCAAGCAGAAAAACCTAACCTAAAAACCAACAAACATCACCCCTCGCAGGTTGTTATTGATTCTCCGAAATCTGTTGCACTCCCTGCGATCTACTGCTCACGGTTTTTATTTAACAAAAAAAAAGGAAGACAGAATCATTACAACCGAAAAAAATAAAAACATCGTGAACAAATATAGGTGGGCGAATGGTATCGTTTGATGTTGCTGAATTGCATTAGCGAAATTTTCGAAACTATGTCTGGCAGATTGGTCAGCCGAAATTTTCTGTGGCTCTTCTGGTGCCTTGGCAAAGTTGATTTCAACCCGAACCTTAGACGGACATCGCTTAATCAACATCTCTATGTATAAGAATTCAGAATATATACCCTTTTCACATGTGGTGAAGGGTATAAAAAATGAATATCAGAAGAATATTTCAATTTTAGCGTTGGTTAGAAACTTCTCCAGTTATCCCAGCTTAGAGTAAGTGTAGGTTGAACGAAAAATCGGGGTAGAATTTATAGAGAATCGAATGGGAGTGTTCCTAAATCTCCCCGAAGAGTTTCTGAGATCAAAAAGTTGGCTTTTGAGTGTGTAATTATAGTACAGGAAAAAAATTAAAAATTATCGGTAATTTCGGAATCATTTTAGGTATGTTAACAGCATTTACACTCGTAAAAAACGTTGAAAAATGGTCATATTTTACTTTTGTGTCCGTAGGTCCCTGCCTAGTTGCGCGGTCGCATATATATATTTTTCTAAACTCTTCTCATTTTTTTTGCAAAAGCTCTTATGGTGAGCGAGATATACGCATTTGAAAAATAATATTTTATTATTTATTTTAAAAAAATAGGACAATATATTACAGCGATTTAAATAGAATTTTATAGGTAAAAAACATATTATTCCGGTAAAGGGTAAAAAGTCAGAGAGTTAATAATATGCCACCATACCTACATTTTTCGACATATCTGAAGTTTAGAGAAAACTATAAAAAATTGTTTCTAATAATATACATACATACATATATATTTTTGAAATTTACCTAAAGTACCCACTGTAGGGTAATCCCAAATTTTTAACATCATCAATTTTGGAAGGAAAAAAGCGAACAACAATATAAATATGTTTATCATTCTGACAGGCACATATCATGAAAAAATAAATAAATATATGAAACGTCGTAAAACTAAAAATGTTGAAATAAATTGAGATACAACATCATGTCAGAAATACATACATTGAATTCAATATGTATTAAATAAAATATTTAAAAAGAATATCTGTATGTGATAAAATTTTTATTATAAATAAAAGAACAACAGGAAGCACGTATGTACACATTTGTCATATACTCACACAAAGGTAGCGGCAGACGGACAGACTACAGACTACTCGTATGGTACATGTCACAAGAAAATTGACCTAATAAGCAAATGAGAATGAAAAGCTTTTTCAGAGAATATTTTTGATGTTTTAATTAATGGTAGGAAATGTTAAGCAATAAAATTGCTTAAGAAGTAAGTAAAATATGAGTTAGAGAATTTCCATTCCCTTTAGTTGATTTTTTTAAATTAAGAATAAAAAATATTTCTTGTTCTGTTGTAAAAGAAAAAATACTCTACGACGCATAGAGGGGCCAAAAGCCCTTTTTTCGCAGATTAATTAATATCTCCACGACTAAAAAATTGTATGTGGGTTGCTCCTAGAAAAAACTGCATGTTTAAACCAAATCTTGGTGGTACAAGAGGGGAGAAAATTAATAATATTCCTATATCTGCAGAACTGCAATAATGTGGAGGTTGACAAATAAAATTATAATTTTCCGGGTATAATGCGGGTAACTCTTAGAGTAAACCATATTTTTAAACAAAATAGAAGGAGAGAGACGAATAACCCATTTTAAAATATAAAATTGAAAACTTAAGGGTACCCCATATTAACCTGAGGGGTTATTGCGTATTTCGATTCGAAAGAAAAATTGTTCTAAACACTATGTAAAAAACATACAAATTCGAATGCTATTTCTTTCGCATCGAAATACACAGTAAACCTCCTGACCTTGACCTACATTGGTCCTACATTATAAGACAACCTCGTACCTACTCTGCCTTAGTATGGTGGCCGAAAACCAAAGATATGATAACCAGAATAATATATGATAAAGTATACCGCCTAATCTATTACTTCTATGGCTGGGGCCATGAACACTTCTCCCACCGCATGCAGAAACGTTCTTAAGCTACCGCATACTTTGTCAGCAAAATCCGGAAACCCAGTAAAACATCTGCGCATATTCGCTCCCTTAGGACAACCACATTTGGTGGCATGATGCAGCAGACCGTGTCACACTTATCTTGACGTCTCCAATCAAGATAAACGTGACACGGAAGCCCGTATTCTTGGCCAAAGCTCTCAATGAGCCATTCCTAGGGAAAAATACCCTACGATCTTCCAGACAGAAGTATACGCCAACATCAGCTGTGTCTGTATCAGCGAATATTTTAGAAAAAAAAAATAGTATAAAAAAATATATCTGATGTCGGACAGCCAAGCTCTGGTAAGGCATTAACCTCATTTGAAATCATAGATTGTGCAACATCTTTCGATTCCCACAACAGTATAAGACCATCTTGGATTCCCAGTCACGAGGTTCAAGTGGATAATAAGAGAGTCGTTTGAACAACCTAGGGACCCGACGAAGATTTATAGGATCAGATCGACTGAATTTGCTAAGGAAAAAAAACGGAAAGTTATCTCGCTTTATCATGTTATATCGGTGTATATCCCATCGGCTACTATCAGCCAATAAGAATTAGTAAACATTACTTGCAGGATGGCTTGCGGACATTGTGGTCTTTATTACAATCAATTTACAATAGGAAACACTGAGATCAAAATATGCAGGTACTGTGAGATGCACGATTAGACTTCGGAACACTAACCTTGTGTGTCACCTAACTTGGGGTCTCGTAAAACAAAATTCCTCAGAGGTTTTCCTCTGTCTTCAGGTGATCCAAATGATCTCTCACTGTATAAGATTATTTGCTCTAGCAGTATACCAGAACTTGTTCAAAAGATCTCTTGGGTCGACAATACGTACAATTGTGGAACAATATTAACGTGAGTACCTGCCTAGTCGGCCTAACCTCACGGTGGTCTTACCACTGAGTGAAACTTAGGCGTAGACTAGCGCCCCCATTGTGTTGTATAACAACACTTTACGATTGCCACCAATCACTTTTTGTGTGTGATACAGTCACAATGAGCAGCAATTTATATAATATGGCAAGCCTTTCCAAGGCAAGACTAGATCCACATTATAACCTCTTGCTTAGGGGTTTGGAGACTATCCAAACTCCGTCTGTTGAGAGTGCAACAGCACACTTGATCGACCGTGCACCATACCTACATAAATCGATCTTAAACCACAACCACCACGTGTACCCCGAAGGGGACCTCACCAATAACCGGTCACAGAGAGGATAGGCTTTCCTTTGGCACTGGTCTAGCCTCGAAGAGGACCCGTGTTATAAAACAACAGACCTTTTCTTCCAGATTTAGGCTCTAGGAACCCTAGCGTCTAGTGCCCCTATTTTCCCCGAGTGAACCGCGTCAAAGCATTTGCCATTCCTGCAGTGACAATTGGAATCCCCGGGGGTACCAATACGTACATAGTGTGTCTCCTACTTTGGGGCCTAGTTTAGCAGACTCTCTGTTGTCTTTGGGGGATCTAAAGTATCTCTCGCCGTATAATTGAATTGGCTTTATGCGTAGCCTGAACGTAAAGGTTGTATAAAAGTTTCCTTGGGTCGCGAACACGTACTTTGTGTGTCAAATAGAAGTTGTTCGGTAAACGTCGAGGTACTTAGGGCCTATTACTTAATAATAAACCCCCTATAACAAGAAGTACTACCTATATAGGTAGTAATTTTAATGTTAATCAACTTTCTAGTATACATAACTCTACATTTATATACAGACAGGGGTCTATATATAATATCGATAATATTTATATTCAAACTTTTCTGATTTACTTGATTTATTCTTAAAAATACCAAGATAAACTCCCTAAGCTAGCCATAGGCGATGCGATGAGTTGTACAACCAATTCTAGGAATCGGTTGTATTCTGTTCCACAAACGATACAATTTAGTGTGTGATTTCATGTGCATCGTCATTTAACAACTCAGCTCTCTCAAAGTAAGCTGACGTTGCGCCGCACAGTGGTCAATTTCGCGAGATAGCGGTCAAAACTCTATAACTTTTGACCGGATTGGTATTTTTTTACGCGATTTTTTTTGTTCAATAGGAGGGACTTTAAGCTTCAATTTGCGTGTTCAAACGTAAAAATCGACTGATAGGAACGTAAGTAATGTGGAGTTAAAAATGCATTTTAATTTTTTGTTGAGTTTCCATGTAAAAGTTGAATATTTTGACATTTTAAATAGGTATTTTTTTATAATTTCTTATTTTCTTCAATCGTATTTTGCAACCAATACTTATTTATTATTCTTAAACTTAATTTGTGTCAGAAAATGCCAACATTTGGCCCCTGACATTTATTTAGTCTCAATATTCACAGGGGCCAAAGGTTGTTTTTTTTGGAAGAAAGCTAACTCTTGTGTGGATTAAACTGAAAAATAATACTGAAATTCCCAACAATATCAATACCATTTGGATATATTATATACAGAACACAACATCGATAAAATTTTAAGTAAACTTTTACTATTGATTTAAAGTGCACATATATTTTATTTAAATGTATTAATAAAAATTTTATAATTAAGTTTTTATGCTCTAGGTCTTTTTATAAAAATATTTCAATTTACTTTTATTTTTATATTCGATATTTCGCTACACCATTGGGTAGCATCATCAGGAAATGGAAAAAGTTTTATAATATTTTTTTTTTTTTTTTTAAATTGTGTATTAATAAAAATTTATACTAAAATTAGAAACAAATTATAATCTTTAAACTAGTATTAATTAAACAATATTAGTAAAAATTTCTTCCAAATAGCTTTGATTTTCATTTTGCAGTAGTTGTTTAGCTTCTTTATCTAACTCCAATGAGGTTGATTTCCATTTTTGTCGAATACTGGACATATATGGGTCTGATGTGCACAACAAAATATTAATTAGATCTTCATTAGTACAATATCTGGAAATTTTTCTTGTATTGTGCTCGCGAAAGAATCTGTAGTCTTTGTTCCTTTTTTCTTGCGCTTCTTCTGAGAGATCTCCAATTGGAAGCATATTGTGCTGAATTATTTGTTCCCCATGGAACAAAATTTTGTGAACTGTGGTTGGCATATGTCTCCAAGAATATTTTTGGTTATAAAGTGTTGCTGTCTCATTAGCATACTGACCAAATTTTTTTGCATCTATCTTTTTGCTACATGCTATAACTTCTAATATGATTTGGAATCGTCGTATTAAATCATAATCTACTCCAGTTATAGAAGCTGCAGTTTCTGGATCGGAAAAAAATCTCCTTGCTGTGTTTCCATCATTAGAATTTCCTTCTCCTTGCTTTGGCTGGTCAATTATAAGGCCTATCTCACGGTATTTTTCTTGAATATCTTTTTTTTTTTTGCTTTCTTTTTTCCAAATTTTCTTTGTTGTTTCTCACTGTTTCGCCTAACGGGCCAAATTCCAAATCGTATCCCAATTTAAGAATATGCTCCATAAAACGAATTCTAGCATGAAGAGGTGACATTCCAAATTCATATGCTTCATTAAAACTATCGTCTTGTGTTGGTGGTTGGCTCAATTGACTTGTTGTTTTTTGGCATATGGTGCAGCTTGACGAAGACTTTGTTTCGGTTAAAGCTTGTGCAACTTTTCCATCGATCATTGTAAGTGACATTTTAAAGTTAACTTCGATGCATTGGTCATTAAATTCAAATATCACTGGTTGAAGTTCTTTAATTTCATCTCTTATTTTGCCAACTTCTTCAGTTATGACATCTTTAGTTTCTTTTTTGTAAGCAAACTTTATTGGTCTACAAAATTTTGTTGACGAGGGAATTTCATTCTTCCATACATCTATCTCTGCAGCTCTACTAGTTGACGGCTCTGAACCAATATAAGTTTTTGTTAAACGTAATGGAACGAAAGAAATCATGAATAAATTGGCATCTGATGAATTTTCCGCATTACATTGTTTGTATTGTTTCTGGCCAGAGGACCCATCATATCCCCATTTAGAAATTAAAGTCATGCTGCAATTTTTAAACTTCTTTAAATAATCAGCATCAAATGTCTTTAGTAATCGTTCTGCAGTGTGTTCAAGAAGATCCTGCAATTTTATTTCTGCTGAACTTGAAGTTACACTAATAGCAGTTGGTGAAGGTAAGCAATCTTTTTTGGCAGAAACTATATCTCGATATGATGAAAAAATTCCACAATTTTTTTCATTGGTTCGCTTCCGCAATTCTGTATATTGGTTTGTAGTCATTTTCAAATCCAAAAATAGTGCAAATGCTACTTCTGGAGTAAATTCTACAGTTGGTGTCGACATACTTTCTAAAATCCTTTTTGTGCGTCTGGGGCTTGCTTCCACTATTTTTTTAATGATAGCAATTTTACTCTTTTTAGTTTTCGATGGTTGAATTTGATGCATAAATGAATCCTTTATGATGCTACAAGAAATTTCTTCATTGATATGTTTAAGCTTGCGTCTTCGTGATCTTTCCAAAGCCAATTATCAATTGGCTTTGCTGGTCGACCACCTTTTCCAGTTTCCGTGGTACTTACTGATGGCTTTTTAAAAATAAGTTTATTTCTTAGCCATTCTTGGTTGCGTGAGTAAAACAATTTCTTGTTTCTGGAACATTGATTGTACCGTTTTCTTAAAGTATTTAAAAAGTTTTTTATTTTTAAGTTATGAATTTTAATTTCTTGTTTGTCGCATATTTTGAAGAATGGATTATTCATTATATGTAAAATAATGTCGTTTTCATCTTTCCGTTCAAAATATATATCAGATAGAACACTATAACTGAATTTAGCCATTGTTTAAACAATAATGAAGAAAAAAAATGAATGCATGGATTAATATACTATTGCTCGAAGTTTCAACATGATCTTTTTTACCTCTTTGAAACATAATATAACAGGTACTTGGTTTTACCAGTTGTTTCCATTGGTTTTAAATTTATTTGTAATTTTCAGGTATTTAAGTTGTGTAATATTAGATGGCAATAAAATCATTTTTTACCTTTTCGAAATAAATTGCCAGATACCACATAATTTGAGAGTTCTATTGTCATTTTTGTCAAAATTTTGATACACCCTTCTATGTGGACTAGGTCCAAATATGGGCCAACTTCTCCTAATTTCAATAGAATTATTTTTTGGGTCAATAGGAACTCTTGTACATAATTTCATCAAAATATATGCATAATAGCCACTTTCACATACAAATAACTTCTCAAAAAATATGACGTGCATTTGTACCGAATATCTTACCTTGGGTCAGAAAAATTGCTGTAGCTCAAAAAGTGCAGTCCCGATGCATGGATATGTATATATAGGAATGTAGGGGAGAGTTGGGACTACAAAATAGTAAATTAGTGTTTTGACTCAGCTTGACTCACAGGAGTTGTGCTCTATGAAGTAGGAAATTTTCGAGAAATTTGACCTTTTTAAAAAAAAATATTTAAATTGTTCTGAAAACAGTAGAGCTTCAATTTTTTTTACCAGTAATAGGAATAAGTTAAGTTACAACACAAAATTTATTTCGTCCAAAAATCTTGAAAAACAAAAAAGTTATGATCATTTAAACTTTAAAAATTAACTAAAAATATCATAAATTTACTAAATTCTGCAAAAGCCCATTTTGGACCACCCTGTTCTCAGTGAAATAGTTGAAATAGAGTTCTAATTTTTTGGCTCCCGAGGTTTACTACTGTTTACTTTCATATGAGTATAATAACTTTAAAATCGGAGAACAAAAACCAAAAGGAGTTTTGGCCGCTATCTCAAAATATTGACCACAGTGCGCCGTGTTGGTACAACTTGACAAAAAATCAAAACTTTTTGACCTTTCGTACAGTTGACACACAACTTTAATACAATCAGGTCACAAACGTTACAATTCGTGTATAACTAGAATTGGTTGTACAACTCATTGCATCGTCTATGCCTTGCTTTAGTATCGTCCCTTTGATACACATGCATATATAAGCTATGTCAGTAGTGTGTGTTTCATAAATGCTGCAGTCCCTGCAGATAATATTGGGCCACGTGGACCATGTTATTTTCCAACAAGAGTTTGTTGTTAAACGACAAGTGTTCGCGTTTTAACGATTGCATAAAGTGTGGCTAAGAGCTGTACAGTTCGTGCAGTGTGTTCCATCGTGTAGTGACATAGAGTAGTTTTGTAACTACTCCCATGTAATGCAAAGCTGGGTTATATGGTCCAGCCCTAGCATCGTAATGTTAAATGGATCATGTTTTCTCTATACACCTGGGTTACCTTTGGACTAGACCTAGTTCCTTATGGAATATAATTTACAAGCTTGTATGGACTAGTCACTAGTCTTCAGAAGTTAGTTGACATATCATATATCAGGGGTGACCCGGTAGGCTAGTAGATAGTGTACTAGGCTGGGATTTGTGGGTTCGATTCTGGTTGTTCCACTACAAGAGTGAATGTCTTTGTTATGTTGCTCGATAATTTAAATTATAATATAATTTATAATTGTATTGTAAAATTTAATGATTAAAAAAAATAAACTATTCATATGTCAAAATTTAAAATAAAAAAAAAAAATATGCGATATTGTGTGTTAATACTGCTTTTGTTGTATATTTTTTTTTTATTTTAATAAAAAAGTATTTAGAACAAATTACAATGATATTTATGACACATTGAGTTGAATTATTTTTCACATCTTTTATGTAACGCATGCACTATTGTTTTTTACGCCTTTTATATTTTCTTTGCGGATTGCATTATTTCTTTTTTATAATTTTCTTTAATGTCGTGCTAATAATCTATTTATTTTTTTTTTAATATATAAATCTTATTATAATTCGACTATAAAAACAAAAACAGAACAACAGAACAAAAAACTAAACAAATTGTGTTATATCACCGTAATATGACTTTTTTTTATTATTTTATAACAATTGTTTGTTGACTTTGATGTACAAAGAACAAACTGAAAAAAATATACAAACATACATATGTATGTATTTTTGTTATGTCACTTACTTCTTTTTTTTTTCGTTAACATAATTTCTTTACATTAATTTCTTTTTCTTGAACATTTATGCATTTATATCTGCACTGATCTGGTCTAGAAATTTTGTTTAAAAAAAGTTCAAAGAAAATATAAATTATAAAATTATGTTAATCTCAAATTTAAAGGAGTTTTTTTTTTCTGTTTTATATGCAGAAATAATAGAAGAACGGTAAATTTATGTATTGCGAAAAAAATTAAACGATAATTAAATAATTCTTCCAAAAAAACCGACTTCAAAACAGATAGAAGGGCACCAATTCTAATCTAAAAATGTAAGAAGTAATCTGTGAGATTTAGATTTAAACCAAATAAATTATGCCCCAAAATTAGAGGGAAAAGAAGTAAAGACTATGTGAATGTCAAGCCTCTCCCTATTATTTTTAAAAGTTAGGCTATTTCAACATTATCCGTATTTTATGGGGACACCATTCAAGCCTCTGTGTATAACGGTTTCAAAGATAGGGTCACATAGTTCAAATAACATCTCATATTGGGACACCCTTTAATTTACAATTTTAAATTAAATACCTGTTGTTATAAAGGACGTGCTCACAAAGATTCTTTGTAAATTTCAACTGTCTGTCTATTACGGTTCAAAAGTTTGGCCATATATATCAAATTACATGAACTATTGGGACACCCTTTACATTATAATTCCAAATATTTATACTTGTTATTCTACCAAAGAAAGTAGTGGACATTCTGCCTAATTTTCAAGTGTTTGTGTTTAACGGTTCAAAAGATAGGGTCATATAGATCAAATTACGTAATTTATGGGGACACCCTTTACTTTCTGAATTCAAATTGTATATTTGCTATAGTGGACTTTGGAACACAGTTTTCTTGAAAATTTCAGCTGTCTGTCTATAACAGTTAAAAAGTTTAGGCACATACATAGCATTACATTAACTATTGGGACACCCTTTTATTTCCAAATTAAAATTTTATACTTTTTGTTATAGATGACTTAGCAATACAGGCTCTTTGTAAATTTCAGCGGTCTGTGTACAACTGTTCAAAGGTATGGCCATATACATCAAATTAAATGAACTATTGGAGCACCCTTTAATTTAAAGTTTTGAATATTTATACATTTTATTATAAAGGTCATAGTACTCGACGTTCTGTAACATTTTCAAGGTTTTGTCTATAACGGTTTAAAAGATAGGCATATATAGGTCAAATTACGGCACCTATGGGGACACTTTTTACATTTTAAATTTATTTTTTTATTAATTTCTGCCGTTGGGAGCTATAGCGACACGCAATTTTTTAAAATTTTAATTTGGTGCCCTTTACGATTCTTAATACACGTAAAAAACACGTTTAAAATCGGTTCAGAAATGGCTGAGTTCTGCGGTTACATACATAAAAAAAAGCAACATTCAGACGAATTGATAACCTCCTTCTTTTTTGAAGTCGGTTAAAAAAAAATTTTTTATAACATAAAGGAATATTTATAATCGATTTATGTACATCTTAATGCTTGATATCTGTTTTGAAGTTCCTCCATAATTCTACGCTCATGTACATCATGCCTTTTTTGTGCCAACAGTCACGACATATTTTAATGTTTATTAGGCCAAATCTTTTAGCTCGTTCAACGCTTTTAACTCATTCAACGCTGTTTACTCTGTGATTTTTAAAAGAATTATCTACAAGCAACAAATATCGGGTGGTTAAAATTCAAGGGCCGATGTTGAGTGTGAACCACACCTCATCTGAAATTGAGAAATGCATTTAATTACCAGACTAACTCAATTTGAACCATTGAAAATTACACCATCGAGCAATGGTTCGATTGGTTCGAATGGTGCAACAAATGGCAACAGTGCATGATCAATTTACGAAGAAAATCATCTTCAGTGATGAGGCAAATTTTCACCTCAGTGGATTCGTCCAGAAGCAGAATTGCCGCATTTGGGCGAATGATAATCCAAGAGTGATTGTCGAAAAACCAATGCACCCACAAAGAGTGACTGTTTGGTGCCGTTTATAGGCTGGCGGCATCATCGGGCCGTATTTTTTCCAAAATGAGGCCGGTCAAATAGTTACTGTGAATGCTGTTCCCTATCGTGTGATGATAACGAACTTTTTATGATCCGAATTGTAAGATATGGATGTGGACGATATGTGGTTTCAAAAGGACGGTGCCAATTGCCACTCAGCTAACGAAACAATAGCTCCTTTGCGCGACAAACTCTATGGACGTGTTATCTCACGTGGTGGCGATGTCAATTGGCCGCCTTGATCATGTGATTTGACACGGTTTGACTTTTTTCTTTGGGGTTATTTGAAAGAAAAGGTGTACGACGATAAGCCAGCAACAATTCAAGAGCTAAAGGATGAGACAATTCGGCACAATAACGGCATCGAACCTCAATTATGCCTCAGCGTCATCGAAAATCTGGAGCATTGGATGGAGGTCGCGGCGGCCATTTGGCAGATATGTTGTTCCATACATAATTGCACCATACCAATGTAATCAAAATAAAAAGAAATGACAATAATTTCCCAAAAATTTCCTATTTGAACAGTAATAAGCTGACACTTGAAACTTACACATATTATAAATATTTTACAATATCTACTGTAGCACCAACTAAAGCAAATAGAATTGACAATAAATAAATGGGTATCCCCAGAAGTCGCAAAATTAAGAAATTTGTCCTTTCCTTCTAAACGTTATATGCAGAAACTTAATATTTACAAAGGGTATTTAGTACTATGTTTTAGTACATAATTTTTGCAAAAAAAAAACCGACTTCAAAACAGATAGAAGGGCACCAATTCTAAACTAAAAATGTAAGAAGTAATCTGTAAGAATTAGATTTAAACCGAATAAAAGATGCGCCAAAATTAGAGGGAAAAAAATTAAGACTATTGAATGTCAAGCCTCTCCCTATTACTGTTCAAAAGTTAAGCTATTTTCACCAGTATCCGTCTTGTATGGGGACACCATTCAAGCCTCTGTCTATAACGGTTTCAAAGATAGGGGCACACAGATCGAATAACATCACCTATTCGGACACCCTTTAATTTACAATGTTTAATTTACAATGTTAAATTAAAGACCTGTTGTTATAGAGGACTTGGCCACAAAGATTCTTTGTAAATTTCAACTATCTGTCTATAACGGTTAAAAAGTTTAACCATATATATCAAATTACATGAAATATTGGGACACCCTTTACATTATAATTCCAAATATTTATACTTGTTATCATACCAGCGAAAGTAGTGGATATTCTGCCTAATTTTCAAGTGTTTGTGTTTAACCGTTCAAAAGATAGGGTCATATAGATCAAATTACGTAATTTATGGGGACACCCTTTAATTTCTCACTTCAAATTGTATACTTGCTATAGTGGACTTTGCAATACAGGTTCCTTGTAAATTTCAGCTGTCTGTCTCTAACAGTTCAAAAGTTTGGCCACATACATAGAATTACATTAACTATTGGGACACCCTTTTAGTTCCAAATTCAAAATGTTATACTTTTTGTTATAGCTGACTTAGCACTACAGGTTCTTTGTAAATTTCAGCGGTCTGTGAACAACTATTCAAAAGTTTGGCCACATACATTAAATTAAATGAACTATTGGAGCACCCTTTAATTTAAAATTTTGAATATTTATACATTTTATTATAACGGTCATAGTAATCGACATTCTGTCAAATTTTCAAGGTTTTGTCTATAACGGTTCAAAAGATAGACCCAAATAGGTCAAATTATGTCACCTATGGGGACACCCTTTAAGTTTTAAATTTATTTTTTTATTAATTTCTGCTGTTGGGAGCTTTAGCGGCACGCAATTTTTTAAAATTTTAATTTGCTGCCATTTACGGTTCTTAATACACGTAAAAAACATGTATTTTGTATGGGGACACCCTTTAATTTTTAATATAATGAACTGTTTTTAAAATGGGACCAACCTGAAAGCACAACCTTTCAAATAAAGAAAAATGTTTTAAAATCGGTTCAGAAATGGCTGAGTTCTGCGGTTACATACATAAAATAGATAACCTCCTTCTTTTTTGAAGTCGGTTAAAAATAAAATAATTAAAAATTAAAAGGCGCTTCATAAGACGTTCAAAAGTTAACAACTTATGTTTTTAAAGTTCTACTGAACACAGTACGGAACTCTACGTGTGTAAGTCTAACTCGCACTTGACTAATTTATTTATTTTCTCTACTTGTTGGCTTGACGCCTGTATGTAAATTTTCTTCAGGGTACACAATCTATTGTTAAAATAAAATGAAACAAAATCTATGATCTTAAAAAAAAACTAAGGTAAAATAAGAAAAAATGAAATAAAATAAAATAAAATAAAATAAAATAAAATAAAATGAAATGAAATGAAATGAAATGAAATGAAATGAAATGAAATGAAATGAAATGAAATGAAATGAAATGAAATGAAATGAAATGAAATGAAATGAAATGAAATGAAATGAAATGAAATGAAATGAAATGAAATGAAATGAAATGAAATGAAATGAAATGAAATGAAATGAAATGAAATGAAATGAAATGAAATGAAATGAAATGAAATGAAATGAAATGAAATGAAATGAAATGAAATGAAATGAAATGAAATGAAATGAAATGAAATGAAATGAAATGAAATGAAATGAAATGAAATGAAATGAAATGAAATGAAATGAAATGAAATGAAATGAAATGAAATGAAATGAAATGAAATGAAATGAAATGAAATGAAATGAAATGAAATGAAATGAAATGAAATGAAATGAAATGAAATGAAATGAAATGAAATGAAATGAAATGAAATGAAATGAAATGAAATGAAATGAAATGAAATGAAATGAAATGAAATGAAATGAAATGAAATGAAATGAAATGAAATGAAATGAAATGAAATGAAATGAAATGAAATGAAATGAAATGAAATGAAATGAAATGAAATGAAATGAAATGAAATGAAATGAAATGAAATGAAATGAAATGAAATGAAATGAAATGAAATGAAATGAAATGAAATGAAATGAAATGAAATGAAATGAAATGAAATGAAATGAAATGAAATGAAATGAAATGAAATGAAATGAAATGAAATGAAATGAAATGAAATGAAATGAAATGAAATGAAATGAAATGAAATGAAATGAAATGAAATGAAATGAAATGAAATGAAATAAAATAAAATAAAAAAATAAATAAATAAATAAAATAAGGCATTATTATAAAAAATTTAATAAAGAAAAACAATCTTAATACCACAGTTTGCGAGTCACTGCTCTTTGAAAATAACATGCAGCCCAAAGGTATGCCATTATTCAATTCTTATTTTTTTATTAAACTGTAAACGAACTTTTGAAGTCAGGCTAAAGTTCGTTGTATTCTTCTAATTCAAAAGAATGTTAATTACATATTAGGCGATTCATCAAAAAAAAAAGGGGAAAATCGTATTATTAGCCGCTAGCAAAATGTAATGAATTTTCTGGCTCTTTACATTCGTCTTCAGGATTTTTCGCATCTATCTATTTTGGCTGGTGTTAAGCTGTAAACATTATTTATTTAACCAACATAAAACTCAGATAAAGCTATACGAGAAAAAATAAATTCAATCATCTATTGACACCTAAAGCTTTGCTCTGATTTGATATTTTTCTTATATTTTTTGTTGCTTGCTAGTTGATGACAGCAACTTCTGTTTATTTGTTTTGCCCTAACATTCTTCGACTGAAAAAAATTTATTTTATCCGATATTTCAGCCAACTTTGTTGGTCATCCTCAGGAATATTTTCGGCCAACTTTGTTGTCGAGGATGATCAACAAAGTTGGCCGAAATATCGGATTAAATAAATAATTTTAAACAATCCCACCAAGGTGTTTTAAATTTAATCCGAAATATCGGATTAAATAAATAAATAATTTTAAACAATCCCACCAAGGTGTTTTAAATTCTTTGTTGGTCATCCTCAGGAATATTTTCGGCCAACTTTGTTGTTGAGGCTGATCAACAAAGTTGTTGAGGCTGATCAAAAAAGTTGGCCGAAATATCGGATTAAATAAATAAATAAATAAATAATTTTAAACAATCCCACCAAGGTGTTTTAAATTTATTTATACTAAGACCTGAAGCTGAACTTACCAAAATTCATTTATATAAAATTCTAAAAATTATTGTAAAGCTCTGCAAAAGACAGACAGGAAATGAGTTACTCATTATTTTGAAACAGCGCCATCTGTTAAGCAACCGTGTTTTAAATATTCCGCTTTCAAAAATAAAAGTTGCCTTAAACTATGCAGTACCTTTAAATCGGTAAGAAAAATCGGCGTACTTTCACTGCTGTTTCTCCATTTTCTCTTGGAAATAATATATTTTGGCGAAAACAATGTATCCTATATTGGAATCAGACGGGGAAAGGAAAGAAGCTAAGACGGCAGCGCACATTGTGTGTGGATGTCCAGCATTGGCTAGCATAAGACTCAGGACCACTGGTGAATGCCATGGGGGACCTGAGCCTTGAACAAATGCTAGCAATTACTAGAGACTGCGTGATGAGAAAGAAGGCCGACAGTTACCGGTCGACAGTCTGATTAAGGGCTGGTTGTAGCACATGACTCAATGTAAGTAGGTTGTCGTAAATTATATTTCGGTTGCCTGTAATCATAGCGGACGGAAGGGGGTCGAAAAAGGACCCATTATGGAAGTGGTCTGCTTCGATATTCCCCCTACATTACATACATACATACATACATACATACATACATACAAAAATAGTGACATACACAACCAACCCACAGACATCATCGCGAAAATAGCCAAAATGGATTCAGGAGACCTCAAAACGTATAAATCCGTCGAAATACTGACCCCGATTTTTTTTCATGACTACTATACTTTACCTTATACTACGTATGGTAAAGTACAAATAAGTCAAAATTATTTCACGAGCTTATCTCGAACGAAAAGCAAATCATATGAAACCTTTGTTAGGTAAAACCTATATCTTTGGTACACTAGAAATGCTGGCATCTAAAGTTTAAGGAGTCCCAATTTCAATTGAACCTTTATAGACATGTTGCTTTAGTCTTTTAGCACATTTGCTGCTTAGGAATTACGTCTTGAATATATTTCAAACTCCATAGAATTAAATTCTCTTAAAAAGAACTTAATTTCCACTTAACAGCTGCTCGCAAATTTGCTTCAATATAAATATTAATCTTCAAAAAATATCAAAAATATTATTTTTAATCGCATTTAAGAGACATTAAACCTTACCGCCTACCACACAAACAGCGGCCCAGCTAACCATCCAACCATCCAACCAACCAACCATCCATCCAACCATCAGCGTTAATAGCAACAGTATCACAAAATCCTTTTCTGTACAATGTGTACAACAAGTTACAACAACAACGAGAACAACAACAATCAAAAAACAATAAATGACAAAAAAAAGTGGAAAAAAAAGTTGAAGAGAAAAGAAATTCCTTTTGCCATAATCATACCATTAAGCATAATTTGATGCTGTTTGCAAATGAATTTGACTGCATAACTGTGTATGCGTGTATGTGTGTGTGTGCTAGTTATAATGAATATGAATTAAGGTGTATGTGAGTGGCTGACTATTATGTATTTTAACATATCTTGGCATGGAAATGACAACCCAATGAAATGATAATGTAGTCGAAAGGAAATACCTGGAAAGAGCCATGTAGCAGCTAAGTTACTATAAATATATTGCTGGGTTAAATACAATTGCATATTTTGTATTTAAAACAAATACATGTGCATAAGTGTATACATATGTATGTATGTATGTATGTGCGTTTAAATGTATTCACATATTTTTGCATATTTTATCCTGTATTAAAAATATGTTTATATAATTTTATTGTCATCATTTTGCTAGCAATGAGACCACAATGCGATTGTTAAAATATTCGTAGTTTCTCTTTTCCATTCCTTTCCTTTCCTCCTTGTACAATTTAAAATGAAACAACAACAATTCGTATTAACAACATTCATATAATAAATACTAACTCTGCCCCCACACATTGTGTGCCTCCTGTCAATATTTTGTTCGATTTTGCTTTGAAAGTAACTCACGCCAAATTTTAAGACTATTAAGTATTAACTTTATATATAGGTACCCATCCCTGGATGAAATTCTAAAATTTATATAAAATTTTATAATTCTATAAAAAATAATTGTTAACCTCTGTAGAAGGTGTTTAAAATATTTTTTATTATTTATTAATGTAGAGGGAATACCGAAGCGGGCCACTTCCATAATGGGTCCCTTTTCGACCTCCTTCCGTCCTCTATGATTACAGGCAACCCAAATGTAATTTACGGCAACCTACTTACATTGAGCCACGTGCTAAAACCAGCCTTAAATCTTGAATTTTCAGACTGTCGACTGGTAAGTGTCGGCTTTCTTTCTCATCACACAGTCTCTAGTAATTGCTAGCATTTGTTCGAGGCTCAGGTTCCCAATGGCATCCACATTTAACAGGCTTCTACCAGAGGTACTGTGTCTTATGCTAGGGAGTGTTGGACTTTCACTCACAATATGTGCTGCCGTATCAGCCTCTTTCCTTTCCCCGTTTCCTCTTCTGCCTCTCACTTTTCAGCATGAGCTATAGAGACTCCGACTCGACGTTGCAGGAACGTTCTGGAGTTCCTGCTTCCGATAAGGATTTACCTAGGCACACAGGGCCAGGTGCATCCAATTCATCCACATTTACCTCCATAGCCGCAGGAGTATTTTCATAGACTGTCCAGTCCACCCCTTGCGAGGTTTCTTTGTCATTTTCTTTCGATATCCTCCCTTGGCCAGTGGCAATCGGATTTCTTAAAGGGATTAACCTCTCCATTTTAACGAGGCTTCCTTGTCCATCCATATCGAAATATCCCGGTTCAACGCCATAGGAGAACCTTTAAAGATTAACCTGTTCACCCTTTGCGAGGCGTTCCTGTCCACCCCATCTGAATTCTTCCCTAGGCCATTATTGGAGAAAACGATGTCCACCCTCACATAGCTCCTTATGCATCAGTAAGTCTACATTGAAACAGGAGGTTGACCGCTATCCAGAGTTCGCATACTAAAGGCCAAGCACCCTCTTGACTACGCATTCCTGGCGTATGCTGTTCCAACGTTAATCAGGGGAGCTGTTAACGACCAATCCTCTTTAACCACTAACTAACCATTCAGGTTCTCGGCACAGCTACCAACCACCTTAACCTTACAAGTGGGGTTAAAATATTTTAAAAACAATATAATTCCACAACGTAAAAATACAAATCAAATACAAATTTTTTCAATTGGCTATTTCGCAGTAAATAATTCATATTTTGTCATTATTGTAAAACAGCGCCATCAGTTGCGCAACCGTGTTAAAAATATGCCACTTTCAATTTAGATTTTGTCATTATTTTAAAACTGCGCCATCTGTAGCGCAACCGTTTTTAAAATATCCCGCTTTCAAAAATAAAAGCTGCCTTAAAGTATGCAATACATTTAAATCGATCAAAAATCGTGGTACTATCACTGCTTTTTCTCCACTTTCTCCACTTGGAAATAAGATATTTTTGTGGAGAAAAAAGTATCCTATATTGAAATCAGGATACTAAGATACCTCCTTACAAAATTTTGTTAAAATCCATCCAGTAGTGTGTACGTGATGCGAACACAAATAGACAGACAGACAAGAAATGAGTTACTGTTTTATTATATGTATGGGTAAAAGAGTACAGAATAAAAGACAGAACGAAAAAAAAACATTAAACAAACAAACAAACAACCAGAAAAAGGGAAAAACCTACAACTTGCAACAGAATAAGGAATATCTATATAAAAAAATGCAGACGTATTAAAACGACAATATTGCCACAATCTATACCACATCAACATGTAAAATACTCGTCGAGTTCTGCATGCAATAAACGAATAAATGAATGAATGAATGGATGTAAGGATGTATGTATGTATGTATGTGGCAACAAGCAAACAGTCAAAGTTTGCAAAATACGAGACTTTTGTAGGAGTGCGAGTATTAAACAGTTAATAAGTTTACGTGTGTTAGTTTGAGTGTATTTGTTGGCGTCTGTTGCAAAGAGTTGTTGCGAGTATTTCCTTTAATTTTATTTTCTTAAAATATATATTTCTCAATTTCGCTTTTTTTTTTTGTTGTTGTCTTCCTTTCAACCAGTTAAGCCGCTTTTAAAAACGTAAAGTGATCACGTTAAAATAACAAATTTATATACAAACGTTGTAAAGTTGTTAAAATTTCAAAGTGACAATCGAATGACACCAACCAAACGGCTTTTTAATTTTGAATGTGAAAATAGGGTGCTTTAGGAGCAATTATAGTTTATTGTTATTTTATTATTTTTTTACGTTTGACCTCTCTCCAGTGCACAGTGTAGACAGAGTGAAAATATTTTGGAAAAAATTCAACGATTTGTAAACAGCTAAAATTTTATACGGGTATAGTAGAGGAATATCTGAGCTTAAGTTCAAATTTAGTGTATAACACTTTTAAAGCAAAAGCCTAATTCCAACTGAACGTATCGGACACTGCTAGTTAAATAATAAACTAACCCATTGTTATAATTCCCATTTAGTTTAAATAAAAATAATCACATGTCATGTTATATTTGTGATTCACAGATGCAGGGGATATTAAAACATTACGCAATATCAACTCTAGGGATTTGCATTCAAGGTATCATGATATTTTCTCTCCTTATAATTATTGTTTTTTTAACCGACTTCAAAAAAGAAGGAGGTTATCAATTCGTCTGAATGTTGCTTTTTTTATGTAAGTAACCGCAGAACACAGCCATTTCTGAACCGATTTTAAATTTTTTTTCTTTATTTGAAAGGTTATGCTTTCAGGTTGGAACCATTTTAAAAACAGTTTATTATATTAAAAATTAAAGGGTGTCCCCATACAACATACATGTTTTTTACGTGTATTAAGAACCGTAAAGGGCACCAAATTAAAATTTTAAAAAATTGCGTGTCGCTATAGCTCCCAATGGCAGAAATTAATAAAAAAAATAAATTTAAAATTTAAAGGGTGTCCCCATAGGTGCCGTAATTTGACCTATATATGCCTATCTTTTAAATCGTTATAGACGAAAACTTGAAAATGTTACAGAATGTCGAGTACTATGAACTTTATAATAAAATGTATAAATATTCAAAATTTTAAATTAAAGGGTGCTCCAATAGTTCATTTAATTTGATGTATATGATCATACTTTTGAACAGTTGTACACAGACCGCTGAAATTTACAAAGATCCTGTATTGCTAAGTCAGCTATAACAAAAAGTATAAAATTTAAATTTGGAAATAAAAGGGTGTCCCAATAGTTAATGTAATTTTATGTATGTGACTAAACTTTTTAACTGTTATAGACAGACAGCTGAAATTTTCAAGGAACCTGTGCTCCAAAGTCCACTATAGCAAATATACAATTTGAATTCAGAAATTAAAGGGTGTCCCCATAAATGATGTAATTTGAACTATATGGTCCTATCGCTTGAACCGTAAAACACAAACACTTGAAAATTAAGCAGAATGTCCACTACTTTCTCTGGTATAATAACAAGTATAAATATTTGGAATTATAATGTAAAGGGTGTCCCAATAGTTCATGTAATTTGATATATATGGCCAAACTTTTGAACCGTTATAGACAGACAGTTGAAATTTACAAAGAATCTTTGTGAGCACGTCCTTTATAACAACAGGTGTTTAATTTAAAATTGTAAATTAAAGGTTGTCCCAATATGACATGTTATTTGATCTATGTGACCCTATCTTTGAAACCGTTATACACAGAGGCTTGAATGGTGTCCCCATAATACACGGATGGTGGTGAAAATAGCTTAACTTTTGAACAGTAATAGGGAGAGGCTTGACATTCACATAGTCTTTACTTCTTTTCCCTCTAATTTTGGAGCATATTTTATTTGGATTAAATCTAATTCTTACAGATTACTTCTTACATTTTTAGTTTAGAATTGATGCCCTTCTATCTGTTTTGAAGTCGGTTTTTTTTGCAAGAATTATTAATATAGTTGGTCACATTAAATTTTCCTCCCTAAATCCCTTTAACATTTAAGTCGAGAAATGGAAATGTGCCAGTAAGAATACAACTGAAGGTAAATTTTAAATACTTAATATATTTTTTATACCCACACCCTCACACACTCATACCGAATCACACACATACAGAAATACACACGAACATACTCATACAAACAATGTGTTCATTCTTGCTTTTGTGCCCTTTTTATCCTTTTCCTTGTTAATGTATGCAACAGCAAGAGGTACAGCGGCTTGTTGCTGTTTTTATTATTATATATTTTTTTAAGGATAAATTTATATATTTTTAGTGTTGCTGGCATTTTAAGAAGACTACACATGTTTAAGGACGACGACATGTCGTTAAAAGTGTATATTTTTCTTGCTTCTTCTTCTAGTGACTTGCATACTTTTCATGCAAGAGTTTTTTTAGTTCCTTTATACCATTTTTTTATTACTTATTTTATTAATTTTTTTTTTAATTTTTTTTTTTTTTTTTCGTCAACAACATCATTTTCGTCAGCATCATCATCACTAGCATTGTCATTTCCATCTGCTCCACCTTTAAGCGTATGTTCAGGCATTCATTTATTCAAGTTTTAAATATTTTTTTCTTGTGTGTTTTATTTTAATTCTCAATTTTATGTTAAAGACATGTTGCTTTTGAAAACACTAACACATACATATGTGATAACACAAACGCACATGTATGCAGTTACCAACATACTTAAGCCTAAAGGCTAATAGAAATGCAGTGATCATATAATTTTTCTTACACAAAAATTAAATATTTTAAAGAACAGAATGCTACAATGAAAATTCGAACAGCGATAGCTGTTATTTCGCCGATAGCAAAGCTGAAGTTGTGTTCCTTAAAGGTATATGGTATGGTACGGGTGCCTCGAAGGGTAGTGGGTAGTGTGCTAGGTTTGAATGTTCGATTCCCACCAAAGACCCTGATATTTTTCACCACAAAATATCAAGAAGACTAAGAAGATGCTTGCTAGTGACAGGTCACCGAAACTTAAAGAATTATCTGGCATTTAAAAATGGAGATAATATTATGCTTGCAGACTGTGCCAGTAAAAAGGACAATAATACATTTTGTGTGGATATCCAGCAGAGTATATACGGACATTCATATATTAAATATAAATGCTGTGGAGACCTTAGCTTTAGGCAAAGGTTAGAAATTTCCATAGACTCTGTGATGGGGAAGAATGTCGGCATGTATCAGTTGCCAGTCTGAAATCAATATAGTCGAGAGTAAAAGTGAGAGCACAAGACTCAATGAAAGTAAGAGTCGTTAATAGTCGGATACCTGTAATCATTGTGGTACGAAAAGGCCAAAAAAGGGACCCAAAAAGTTTGTGGTCTAATTCGGTATCCCCCTAGAAAATATATATAAAAAGTACTTGGTTATCAAATCAAATCTAGTTCTTCAAAACGATAGCACACATTCGACACTCACCCTTAAATAGATGCAGAGACACGGAAATATTCATGGCAACTGTATTGTAGGCGATTATTTAAAAAAGCAAAGCAAATCTCTTGTGTCATTCCTATCTCAGCCTTCGGACAGCACATCAGTGATGATTTTTATGAGGTGACCCAGGACCATATGGTCTAGTGAGTTGATTTTTTTGACTCCAAGAACAATTTGGTATTCGCTATATTTAAGGAAATGAAAAAGTCTGAACAACTAAGAAAGATGAAAACTTAATTAAACAATTTAGTAGCTGCGGTAAATAGCTGTTGCCCATTTAAAACCAATACGAAGAGCAAGATTTTTGTAAAAGCCACCAGGATGATGAAGCAAAAGAAACACTCGAACTTCTTTTCTGCTTACGCAGAATAGGCGCTGCTTTTGCCAACGATATGGCACATATTGTTGGTGGAAAGTTTATCGATACCATCCAAGAATGCATGAGACAGGCTCTCAGCACAACTGAGGCCATCAATGCTAGCAAATCCCACGCTATACTCTTCACTCGAAGGAGGAAGGTTATAGAAGTTGGGCCCTTAATGCTTTTCGGATCGGAAATCAGTGTGTCAAGGAAAGTGAACTATCGAGGCATTATTCTGGATAAGGAACTTACCTTGAATGAACATATTGAAACGAAGATAATGAGAATGCTTCAAAGGCTGTTGGTGCGACCCACTATAACTTACGCATCTGTAGTTTGGTGGCTAAAATCCTCTCAGAGTACAATTAAGCGTAAGTTGGATGGGGTTCAAAGGATTGCTTGTATGAGTATATGTGGTGCAATAAGCACGGCTCCATCACAAGCAATTGTTTTCTTATTAGGATTACTGTCATTAGAGTTAATTATAAGGCTGCTATGTCAGCTTTGCATACAAAGAGCTATGCCATGTGGCATAGCTTTGGGCCGAACTTCGTGCATAAGATTAATCTGGACCAAGGTAGTTATGAGGTTGGGGTAACTCCAACGCCGACGGAACACATGAGTAAAAAAAAGATAGTCGAAAGACTTTATAGGACACTCATTGCAAAAGGCGCTAAAGCGAGTGTATGGAGAACAACCTCAGCATTTTTTCTAATAGTTCTCTTATGGACGCTAGAGCAAGAGCAGTTGCATACTCATCTGAGCTGAAACTGTCCTGTAGTTTAGTGCTGCGTGTTTTAAAACTTAACAGGTGTGTCTCGGTTAATGAAATAACATTGATGTGGGTTGAAGCAGTAGACCAACTAGCAAAAGTGGTATCTACTGTGAATTTCTGTGGACCAGAACCCAGAATAGCGCTGGGTACTGGCATAATGCTAACGAAGGTCCATCAAATGGTACACTCATTAAAATTGCAAAGGTGTAGGGAGCCCACTGCGTGTAGGCAGGCGGCTTAAATGGTGCTCAAAGAGCCAGTAAGGTGGTCGGATATAATTGAAGTACCTTAAGCCGGATAACTGTGTTGGTGACAGTTCATGGAAACTTCAAGAATCATCTAGCCAAGATGAAAATCGAAGAAGATGATACTTGCAGACTGTGCCTGGAAGAGGCTGAAACGGCAGCGTGAATGTGAATACCCGGGACTGGCTACCACAAGACTTAGAACTACCGCTCATTGGGGCAAAATCCAAATATTTTTGATATAACTCGTCCATTTGAAAAGGGATTGGAAGATTGATCCAAGAAATCCAAGCTCTAAAATAATTTGCAGGTGCGAGGTACCTTTGAGACTACAAAGCGCCACCCCTGATAAGTGGATGGCGCCCAGCTTCAAAACTTAAGGTTAGATACTCCTCTACTATGCTTATGTCAAATTATAGATCAATCGGCTTAGCCCTTTAAAAATGCATGATTTATTTCCAAAATATTTTGATTCTACCCCACTGTGCACTGTTAGAAGCTTGTTAAATGTAGATGCCATGGAAGACGTGAACCTTGAACAAATCCTAGCAATTACTTGAGACAGCATGATGAGAATGAAGATCGACAGTTACCAGTCGACTGTCTGAAATCAATATAGTCAAGAGTAAAGGCTGCTGCTAGCACGTGACTCAATGAAAATAAGATTGCCATAATTAAATATGGTTGCTTATAATCTTTGAGGGCGGAAGGAGGTCGAAGAGGGTCTCATTAAGGAATCGATCGGCTTCGACACCGCCCCTACATTAATAGTATTAAAACCTATTGTACTTGCGAATGTCGAAGTTTTTTTTCAGGGTCTTCGAAGGAGTATAAATGGTTATCCTCAGGAGTAAACAACTGAATCCAATAATTAGTGATATTGTGGCTTAACATTCTATTGAATCTTTTAAGGCTCTAACCTTCTTACCAATTTTACCTTCATTTTTTACCTTTCTACTTACAGCTTTTTGTATAATTTTGTGGTGGTTATTGGAAAAGTGATTGTGGAACAAGATTAACGTGAGTACCTGCCTAGTTGGCCTAATCTCACGGTGGTCTTACCACCGAGTGAAACTTAAGCGTAGACTAGCGCCCCCATTGTGTAGTATAACAACACTTTACGACTGCCACCAATCGCAATATGGCAAGCCTTATCCAAGGCAAGCCTAGATCCATATTATAGCCTCTTGCTTAGGGGTTTGGAGCCTATCCAAACTCCGTCTGTTGAGAGTGCAACAGCACACTTGATCGACCGTGCACCTTACCTACATAAATCGATCTTAAACCACAACCACCACGTTTACCCCCGAAGGGGACCTCACCAATAACCGGTCACAGAGAGGAAGGCTCTCTGTGGGGCTACCGATTTCCGTGATACCAGTCCTTTGGGCACTGGTCGGGCCTCGAAGAGTACCCGTATGTTTTAACACACAGACCTTTTCTTCCAGATTTAGGTTCTAGGAACCCTAGCGTCTGGTGCCCCTATTTTCCCCGAGTGAACCGGGTCAAAGCATTTGCCATTGCTGCAGTGACAATTGGAACACCTGGGAATTGGAAAAGTGATAAGTTATTATAATTTTTTTTTCACTAGCAAAACTATCCTGTATCCACCAATCAAATTAAACTGAAAAAGAAATTATCCCATAGTTCGCCATAAAATGTATGTTGCTATTTTTGTATTTCAAGAAAATTTTTGCATTTTTGCATTTTTTTATTTTGTTTATAAATGCATTTTTAAACTTTAATGTGTGTTCCTTTCATTCCGTTTTCGCTTGTGTACTTCACTCTATCCCTCTCTTTCTCTCCTTCATTTGTAAATGTTTTATGACTTTGATTCCCTATAGGAGCCATTAACTTTATTTTGGTGCTTTTGCTAAATACCGATGTTGTATCCAATACACCTGTTAAAGACTGGTTGTTTTTGTTTTTTAATCTTCTTTACATTTATTGTTGGCTGAGTTTTATTTATATAAATTTTTATTTAAAATATGTGAGTGCAAATAAAAAATACAACATTTTAATTAAAATTCTTTTTTGCTGAATTCGTGCATAAAGGATACTGAGAAATAAAAAATATAAAATTCTGTAAAACAAAATACCTATAAACTCTCACACACACACACACACACACACACCAACACTCTGAATATCTTAAGTAAATTGATTCTTCAGGGTAGTTAAAAAAATGTTATATCAATATGTGTCTGTGTGTGTGTGTTTGTGTTTGTGTATGTGTGTTTGTTTTTTATTTCTTTTTATAGGAAGCAAATAATAAACAGCGTGAAATAAAATGAAAATATAAAGTTTTATATTTTAATTTTTATATATGAAAATGATGTGCGCTGTTAAAAAAACAATCCATTGATTGCTGCACTCAAAACTAAATGTAAAGAGTTGAAAAAACTAAAAAGGGAATAATCGAATAAAAGTAACGTAACACAGAAACCAAAAGTTTTAAAGCAACCACAAACACACTCATACACATTAAAGTAAAAAGCAAGTGGGTAATATAAGAATAGCATATATTTAAGGCGCTATTGAAAGCAAGTAAGGCATAGGATGGCTCAAAAAATAGTCAAATATATTCTACAAAATTAAATTATAATTTTATTAATTAATAATTAGATACAGATAAAATTTTTAAGTCAAGCTTTATTTTAATTACAAATTGGAAGATTAATATTGAAGAAAAATTTGGAGCACAAAACTAACTTAAGCTTGACTTCATATTTCATTTGTATGTAAATCTAATAGTTCGATTAATAAACTTTCAAATATTCAATTAACAATCTATACATATAATAAAATATCCGTCTGTCTGTCTGTCTGCTTTTCGTTTGTGTTCGCATCACGTAAAAACTACGGGATGGATTTTAACAAAATTTTGTGAGGAGTTACCTTAGTATCCTGATCCCAATATAGGATACTTATTTCCAAGAGAAAAAGGAGAAAAAGCAGTGAAAAAGCAGTGAAAACGCAATTTCCGGTTTAAAGGTATTGAAAATTTTGGTTTAAAATTGAGTTATTTTCAACACGTATTTTGCAACACGATTAAATTTTCAACACACCTTTTTATTATTTTTTTTTACTATTACGCAACAGATGGCGCCAGTTGAATACAATTTGTATTTTTACTTTGTGGTATTACATTGTTATTAAAATATTTTAAACACCACTTACAAAGCTTTACAATAATTTTAAAAATTTTAGAATATTTTAGAATATTTTTTTAAAAATTAAAATTTTGTCCTAGAATGGGTACCATTATATAAAGAAATACATAAACCATAACTGAAGCACTATAAAAGTAAGATTTTTAAAATTGGTGTGGAATACTTTCAAAGCAAAATCGAGTAAAATATTGTTAGGACGGCCACGACGTGGCGGGCACAGCTAGTTATTTTAATAAATCAAATAACATTATCTATACATATAATAAAACAGTAACTTTTATCCTGTCTGTCTGTCCTTCATTGTTAGTGTTCGCATCACGTAAAAACTACGCAATGGATTTTAACAAAATTTTGTGAGGAGGTACCTTAGTATCCTGATCCCAATATAAGATACTTTTTTTTCCACAAAAATATCTTATTTCCAAGAGAAAGTGGAGAAAAAGCAGTGAAAGTACGAAGTTAATAGTAAAGTTAATACATAAAACATAACTGAAGCACCAAGCGATATGCAGCATTATTTAAGGCGGTCTAAAAAAAGTAAGGGTCTTTGGTGTGGATTGCTTGCAAAGCAAATTCGAACAAAATATTGCAAGGACGCTCACAAAGTGGTGGGCAAAGCTAGTCCATACATATAATAAAACAGAAACTTTTTCCTGTCTGTCTCTGTTCGCATCACTTAAAACCTTCTAGATGGATAATAATAAAATTTTGTGAGGAGGAGGTACCTACAGAAAACAGAAAAAATATATTATTTCCAAGAGAAAGTGGAAAAAAGCAGCGAAAGTATGTAATTTTACCGAAATGCATACTTTAAGGCACGTTTTTTTTTTTTTTTTTGATAGGGGGATATTTTGAAAGTACTGCATACTTTTCAGCGCCCTTTATTTTTGCGGGCTAATTTAAACACCTTTTACAGAGCTTTGCAATAATTTTTAGAATTATAGAATTTTACATAAATTTTAGAACTTTATCCAGGGATGGGTACTTTTATATATATATATTTTTTTTTTTTTGAGAGAAGTAACACTCAGGCAATTATTTTAACCAATTATGTGTTATTTTTTGAGAAAAGAGCTACAGTAGATAGACGTACTGGCACCTGGCGTCACATCAAGCTATTACGAGGATCGTGAAAAAGATTTATGTCAATATTTGATTTAAGACGGACCACAATATTCCTGATTTAATTCAAAATTAGGAAATGTGCAGTATGTTAAAGAAGAATTTCGCCTATATATAGACTCAAGTATGCGTAGTCTTAAAGGCGTTTTTTATCGCACAATGGTAAGAAACTGACCTCGATCCCCGTTGCCCATTCGGACAATTTAAAAGAAACGTATACAAAAATTTAGAACTTATTTTAAAGAAAATAAACTACATTAAAGTGGTTTGCATGCTATGGACTACAAGGATGTTATACAAAATGTCCATGCTTTCTTTTAGAGGGGAATAGTCGAGCAAGGGATATAAATTGGACCGAAATGACTGTATAGAACAAGCCTTCACCTTCACCTGCTACCAAAAAATAATTAATTGGATGTTAAAGCGGACAACGCAGCTTTCTGCCAAAAGAACGAATATTTCACTTTACAAAGATTGAGTTCAGTATTTTTTCCACTTTTTAAATTGTATTCCGCCCTTTTAGGCAATAAACAAATAAATATTTTTTAAAAATATCGTTTTTTTTTTCTTTGATATTTTCAACGAAATCTTACGTGATACAAATAAATGCAATCGTCCTGCCAGAACTATATAAAAAAATCAGTTTTCAAAATAAAAACATCTGTTTAAAAGTTTAATTTTGTTAACCTGTGTTATTAGTTTAAATTTGATTCCCTTCTATCTTTCTTAAAGTGCTTGTTTTTGCCAGAATTATTTTCTAAAAATGCGGTTCGAAGGACCAAAATATTGCAAACTGTAGTAAAATATACTTTATGATAATTAAAAATTTTACGTATAAAATATGAAAAATATATTCAAGAAATGGGGTCAAAAATGCTGCTGACAACACTTGCTGCAGGTTTAAAAAAACTAGACATCATTACATTTATTATTTTAGAATGAAATATAACTTTGTTGACTAGAATTAATACTGGGTGGCGCAAAAGTAATCCTCCTATCAGAAAATGCTATAAGTTTTGCGATTGGCCCCTAATGTCAATTCTATTTTGACATTTGTGTAGTAAACACTTGCGAAATACACGTTAATAAACAATGTTACGCTACACTGATCCAGAACGCGGAATATTGGTGACTATTTATTTGACCAATAAGCGGTCGGTGACTTTGGCACAACGTGAATTTCGTCGCAGATTTCCTGGCCGTCCAACGCCTACTGGTGAAACACTGCGACGTTTAGCCGCTCGCCTCGAAGAGACTGGCACAACACGAGATGCTGGCAGGCGTGGCAGACCCCGGAGTAGCCGTTCTGCAGAGAATATTGCTGCTGTAGCCGAGGATGTCATGGAAGCGCCGTCGACATCGACCAGACGACGTGCCACGCAAATGGGTATCAGTCGACGGTCTTTACAGCGAATTTTGGTAAAAGATTTGAAGATGTTTCCGTACAAAGCCCAGACGGTGCATTAGCTGTTAGCTGCTGACCGCCAATCGCGTCTAACATACGCTCAAGCCATCCTTAATCACCACCAAGAGGAAGATGATTTTTCATCAAAAATAATCATGAGTGATGAGGCCCATTTCCATCTTAGCGGATACGTAAATAAGCAAAATTTACGCTTCTGGGGCACTGTAAATCCGCGTGTAACCCACGAAGAGCCATTACACCCGCTCAAAGTCACTGTATGGTGTGCTGTTTTCGCTGGAGGAGTCATCGGACCTTTTTCTTTTCTCTTAAAGACAATATCCGTCAAGAATGTGAGGACCTATCACCGGAAGTTTTGGCCAAAGTGATGGAAAATGCCATAAAAAGGGCTCAAATGACAATCAACTGTGGCGGCGGCCATTTACATGACATCATATTCTCGACTTGATGTAAAAAAATTAAAAGACCAAATAAAAATAATCCACAAGAAGAATCAAAGTTTTTAATTTTTTTTAATTAGAGGCAAAAAACATCGGAAGGTTATTTTTGCGCCACACTGTATTTAGTCTTAGTAAAAAAATTATTGAATATGCTGAAGCAACAACAAATATAAGGTGGTAAATATTAAAGTAAAAATATCAAACAAAAATAAAGCTTTAGGTAGTGGTAGTGGTAGACTTCGTTGTCACCAACTAACAATAGATGATTAAATGCAATTTTTCTCGTATTCCTTTATCTGAGTTTGGTTGGTTAAGTAGATGATGTTTACAACTTAACACAACCCAAAATTGATAGATGCAAGGAATGCTGATTTTTTTTTTTTTTAATATTAATCACCCAATTTGAAATTTAAATTAATTCTTCCTTAGAGAGAATAAAACGAACTTAAGCTTGACTTCAAATTTCATCTGTATGTCAAAAAATTTATTATTTTAATTTCTTAGTAATTTAAACTTCAGCTAAAGCAAATCATTTAAATAAAATTCAGTTCAATTTGAATGTCCCTAATATTACAGCATATATGTAAACCACATATTTAAAACAAGTATTTCTTCCTGTTTTTGCAATTAACTTGAAGTTTTCCCTCCTTTTTTCTTTTTTTTTTTTTTGTTATTGGAAATATTTAAAGTAGAATGTTGTAGTTTTTTCCACGAAATACTTTCATTTAAAACAGAAGTAGCAGAAACAGATATTTATTTTATTTTAATTTTCACTGTATAGCAGACGTTGGTTGTTAAAACGTGGAAATTATATAGGGTTAATCAACTTAATATACAGGGTGCAACATATTACCAGCTGAGTTTTAATCTAGGAAACACTTAATAAAGATCGCAATTAGTAGTGGTCTTCGACATAGCTTTTTGAGGACCGAGAGCAACTAATTAATTTTTTTTTTGTTTGTTTGTTTTTAGTTTGTTTTAAAATAAAACCTTCATAAAATATTAACTCCTAAAAAGTGATCACCCTTTATTTCAAATTATTTAATTCGTTGTTAATAGTAACAGCATACGAACAACTTCTTTATGCATTTTTAATTAAAATGAACAACTTTTTTCAGTTGCTTCATTTACTATAAATACATTTGTAGGTTGGTTGTGTTTCCCCCTCGCGAAAGAAAACCAAAGAGTTTAAATAACACTTGAGAAAGAACAGAACATTTCATCGCTTTTAACAGCCAACAGTTAACTGCTCATTAATTAATATAAGTTAAGTAACGAATAAAATAAAGAAATATTTTAAATGAATATTAACTTGAAGAAAATTACAACTTTGATTTAGGGAACTACAAGAGGCTTCAAAAAAAGAATCTGCTTATGTCCGGTTATCTAACCTTGACAAATTGTGAGTCATGTCAAAGCTATATTTATAATGTTATTGACACCTAGTAGGCTCCAGTTATTAGTGCACAAATTTTCTATTAATTTTTTAAGAGATTTGTCGCTTAGAGCTTGACTAGAATAACGCAATTAAATTCAAAAAAAATTCATTAATATCCTTTTTCATTTATTCAATAAATCATAAATATTACATGGCCTTATTGTTCTGTTCCAAATCATACAAAGTTTTAGTTTCATATGATTCATTCGTATGTCTAAGTTCCTTAAAATTATCATATTCGGCTACATGTTCTGTTTCATCTGTATATTCAGTTGCTGCAGCATTTTCATCATCATCATCACTACTATCCTTTTGAACACCTACCACACCAGCATGATCTGTGGGCAATTTATCAATGGCATCTAGTATGAATTTTAAAGAATGACCCGAACGCGGCAACCATTCAAACCAGCTCTTAGATTGAGCTTTATGTTGTAATCCCTCATCATCGTCGACGAAATCCACATCATCTCCACTTAGAGAACGAGCACCTCCTAGATAATCTGTATAATCGTAATCACTTACAAGAGGATTTACTTTTGAATAGTAAATGGCAGCAAATGTTGAGTAGATAATCAGAATAGCAGTGCCGACCTGAAAAAAATTAAAAAAAAATATTATTATATAATAAAAATATTATTATATAAATAAATAAATAAATAACAAAAAATTAACTGGTTAAATCGATTTTCCATAGTTTTTAGTACAAATAATTGTAATCTTGGCAATAATTAAACTATATTACATAAATGATTTTCGAAATAATTCCCTGAGTTAGCAAAATCTAACCGACCCTCTTGGAAAACCCCTTTCAGATATTAAATAAATTGTGATGAAAAGTTATTTTTTATTTATAATGTTTATATGGGCCACCAGCGAATGAGTCTCATGGTGTGGAAGAAATCAACAAACAATAAACATTTTGTTATTAAGTGAATTTACTTTAGTCAACTTTATAAATACAAATACAAACTCTTAAAAAAAAAGTTCAAAATTTTTTCGAATATTCGAATATTCGATTATTCGAAATTTTTTTTCAAAATATTTTTTATGGTAAAATTAAAAATTATGTAAATAAGTTGTTTTTTACACAACTGATGAAATAATTTTTATTCGAATTTTAACGAATAATTCTTATTCGATTAATCGAATAAAGTTTTTTGTTGAATTATTCGATATATATAATTTGAGAAATCTTCGTATTTTTAATTAATTTCAATTTATTTAGTCGTGTAAAAAATTATTTTTTTCGATTAATCGAATAATTTTTATTCGAATTTTTTTCCAAATATTTTTTATGCTAAAATCAAAAATAATGTTCATATTTTTTTATACGACTGAGGAAATAATTTTTATTCAATTGTCAACGATATTCATTGTGAAATTAAAAAAAATATATTTTTTATTCGATTAATCGAATAAAGTTTTAGTTTATATATAGACATATTTTGAAAAAATATTTTTATTTATTTTTGAAATTTTAAATTTTATTAGTCGATCTACTTATAGTCAAGCTTAAGTTCGTTTTTGTCTAAAAATTAAATTTTCCCAATTTTTCTTTAATAATATCACCTAATTTGTAATTTATATTATTCTTTCTTAGAGAGAGTAAAACGAACTTAAGCTTGACTATCAATTTCATATGAATATTTTTATTTATTTTATATTTATTTATGCGAGTAAATAAATTTATTTTTTTTAAGATTAACCGAATAATTTTTATTCGATTTTTTGGAAAATATTTTTTATGCCAAAATCAAAAACAATGTTCGTAAATTTTTTTACACGACTAAAAAAAATATTAAAAATATAAAAAAATATTTCTTATTCGATTATTCGATTAATCGAATAAATTTTTTGTTGATTTATTCAATAGATATAATTTTAAAAATCGTGATATTTTCAATTAAATTTATTTATTCGGGTAAAATATAATTTTTTTCGATCAATCGAATAATATTAATTCGAACTTAATAATAGAAAAAGTACAGATGGCAGCAATTAAATCAATTCCCTCGTCAGATGGGCATCTTTATCTTAAAAATCTCCTGGATAAAGATACAACTTAAATAAGCAGATAATCAATAAATTTTAAACCATACACATTGAATGTTTTAAATTTTTATTTAAAAGTTAAAAATATCAAAAAGGTAAAATATATCAGATAAATATAAGAAAATCATTTTTCCATTTTTTAATTATTTGAATAATATTTTTAACAATAAATATTATTCGAATAGTTAATGCTTATTGTTTTAATTTGATTTAAATTTATTTTTACGTATAAATTACTTTTAATATGACTGTTCGACTGTGTATGATATTTGTTATACTATTCTCAATGAAAGAAGTTAATAATTATTTTATATTCGCTTAATCGAACAAAGTTTTTTTGTTGGACTATTCGATTAATATAAAAATATAAAAAATCGTATTATTTGTAACTGAAATAAATGCATTTATTCGAGTAATAAATTATAGTTTTTCGATTAATCGAATAATGTTTATTCGAATGTAATAACAGAAAAAATTACAAGTGGTTGTAATTGAATTAATTCCCCCGTCTGATAAACATTTTTATCTGATAAATCTCCTGGGTAGGGATACAACTTAAATAAACAGTTAACCAATACATTTTAAACCATACATATTGAATGTTTTAAAGTTTTATTTAAAAGTTAAAAATATCAAAAAGGTAATATAAAACAGATAAATATAAGAATTTTTTTTTTAATTTTTTATTATTATTTGAATATTTTTTTTACTTTCGAATAATTTTTGCTTATTGTTTTAGTTTAATTTAAATTTATTTTTTTTCCTATAAAGTAATTTTTATACGACTTATAAAATAAAATCTATTCGACTGTGTATAATATTTGTTGTACTATTCATAATGAAAAAATCGACTTATTTTTAATATAAATGTATTTATGCGAGTTAAAAATTTTTGTTTTTCGATTAAAAGAATAATTTTTATTCGAATATAATAACAGAAAATGTACCGAAGGCCGCAATTGAATTAAATTCCTTCTCAGATGGACATTTTTATCTGATAAATCTCGTGGGTAAGGAGGCAACAGGAATAAGTAGTTAAACATTAAATTCTAAATCGTCTAAAGTTTTTTTATTGTTTTAGTTTGATATCAATTAATTTTTTCGAATAAACATAATTTTACTATTCGTTTCATCGTATAATTTTAAATTGGTCTATGTGTGATAGAAAATATATAGAGGAATATTTTTTTTGAAAATGAATCTGTTAGCATATTCGAGAATTCGCTTTATTTTTTTTTTTATATTGATTAATCGAATAAATTTTATTCGTTCTTTTGATAAAATTTTATAACATATATTTCAAAGGTTTTAAAGTTTTATTTAAAATATAATAAAAAATATTAGTAAAATATTCGATCGAATCGAATAAATTTTATTCGATTAATCGTTTTTTTTAATAACTATTTTAAAACATTGACTTTAAATGTTTTAAAGTTTTATTTAGAACTTAAAAATAATGAAAAAGATAAAATATTTTAAGACAAATATTTTACAAAAAAAAAAACTTATTCGAGTAATATATTTTTCAATAATTACCATTCGTTTTCACTTATTGTTTTATATTGTTTTAAATTTTTTCGGATAAACATCATTTCACTATTTGCTTCATCGAACAATTTTAAATCGGATAACGAACTGGAATGGTAACTTGATTGTCCCGACTATAAAATTTAAAACAGGCGCGTCTGTGTCTGATAGAAAATATTTTGAAGGACATTAAATTAGAAAATAAAATTTTCTCGCATATTCGACAATTCTTATGTTTTTAATAATCTTTTTGTTTTAAAAAAGTTGCAAAACATGGATAAGTTTTGTTTTTTTTTAATCGATTAATCGAATAAATTTTATTAATCGAATAAATATTATTCGATTAATCGTTCTTATTAAACATTATTTTTATTTCATTTAATTGTATTTAAATTTTGTTAATATTATTGGAATTATTTATAAATTTTTATTCAAAACTTCAAAGTCTAAATAGAAAAACAAGTTTATAAAATTTATTTTGTGAATTTTCTTTACTTGTTATTAAAATAGTAAAATAGTTTACTAACGAGTTAAAAACTTAAAAGATATTAAAACTAAAAGCTCACACATGCTCTATTATATTATTTTGCAAATTAACTATTAATATCACTCATACGACTCGTTGTCTGCTAAACAACATTTTATGTTTTATCTCCATTTCCGTTGCTGTAACACTTCATTTCATAAATCAAACATTCCTTTAGTAAAACACAGACAAATTCCATAAATCTTTTTATTTTTTTTTTTTTCATTTTTGCCCTCTTTTCAACATGAAGCGTAATAAAGCAACACCGAGCTGTAAAAAAAGGACAAACAAGGACTCAAAACAACGCATTTCTCTTTAAGCAACCCACATACCATGCTAAAGTTGTTGTTAGCATTGTTTTTTGGTATTGTTTGTTTACTGGCAATAACTGTTAAATCAGTGTATGAGAGTGAGTGTTTGTGTTGTGTTTTTGTGGGTACATATGTGTTTTAAACACGAATGTAAATGAATAAGTGTGAAGTATGGTCAACACTGATTTGTGACTTTTGTTAAGTAAACAAGAAAAAAACTAGAACCATAAAAATAACTGTAAAAAATCAAAATGAAAGCAAAGAAAGAGAAGAGAGAATGTCAGGTGTCAACTATGTATGTTATTTAAAAATATAGAATGAAAAACGAAAATAACCTTACAAATGGCACAAAAGTTTTACGCCACCATCAGATGGTAGAGACGGTTTATAAAATGATACCTGTATAAATAAATTTGAAAGCAAATACATGTTTTTAAGTTTTTATTTTGCGAGGACAAGCCAACCAGTTTTTACAAAATTATATAAAAAAAACATACAGTTTTAAACAAAATTTATTAAAAAATGTTAAGCATCAAAAGAGGACTGGAAAACTTAAAAAAAGTCGCCTTTCAGTTTTTTAATGAGTTTTGTTTCTTTTTTAAATGTCAGTTTATAAAAAAATAAAAATATATACATCTCTATATACCATTGTATAGAAAACAATGTTAGGTGACGCTGGGCACGATGATGCGAGTTCAATAATTGTTCTTCAACCAAAATTTAAAGACCAATGTATAGAACAATATTAGGTGACGATGGGGGCGATGATGAGAGTTTAATTAGTTTTCTTCAACCAAAAGGAGCAGACCTATGTATAGAAAAAATGTTAGGTGGTGATGGGAACGATGATGCGAGATCAATAATTTTCCTTTAGCCAAAATGTGCAGACCAATGTTTAGAAACAATGTTAGATGACGATGGGGACGAGATGCGAGTTCAATAATATTTCTTCAACTAAAAAGTGCTTAACATGCCTGATAAGTTTTCACTTCAAAAATAACTGATTTAAATACCCAGCAAATCCCTAGCTTTAAAAAAAACCAGTAACAAAATTGTTTTTTTTTAGTTTTAATGTCATTTTACGTCTGGAGTACTTTTATTCATAACTATGTTTCAATTGCATTAAGCATGGGTCAAATAGATTCTGCTATAAAAGAGCAAGGATCATAAATAAACTTATATTAATGTAATGAGAAAATAGAAGAAAGGAAAGCCATTAAAAAATCAATCATGTTGAAAAAGCTCGTTCTCATCGACTACATGAGAACGACAAAACGAGCTCAGCCGAAAGTGTAGCTGACCTTGGCAATACACTAGAGACCTATAAAGTTATTAAGCAGCTAAGTGGACTAAGCTTCGCCACCACACCAAACATAAAGAACAAAGATGGTTAAACGATGCATATAAATTTTCGAGTCTCCACCGCTAAAAACAGTCTCAGATAGTCTACCTATTCAGACCTAAACCAGAAGGAGTCCCAGAAAAGACATATCCACACTATTCTTTTTATTGTACTTTTAAAGAGCATTCTTTACTGAAAGACAATAAGGTCCGCATTGGAAAGTATCTATACGTATAATAACACAGTAACTCATTTCCTGTCTGTTTGTCTTTCTGTCTGGGTTAGCATCAAGTCACAGCTACTGGATGAATTTTAACAAAATTTTGTGAAGTGGTACCTTAGTATCCTGATTCCAATATAGGATACAAAAATATCTTATTTCCAGGAGAAAGTGGAGAAAAATCTGCGAAAATATGCCAATTTATTTACTGATTTAAAGGTACTGCATACTCTAAGGCATACTATAAGGCATAAATACGGTTGAGCAATAGATGGCGCTGTTTTAAAATAATGACAAAATCTGAATTGAAAGCGGCATATTTTAAACACGGTTGTGCAACAGATGGCGCTATTTTAAAATAGCGCCGTCTGCTAATCTCTCATAAAAGAGCTATACCGTCATGCTCCAAGTAAAGATTGCTTTAATGGATAAGTATTGTTTGTATCTAAAGAACTTGCATATAACCGCTGGCCTGAAATTATTGTAGTAAAGTGCAAAAAGTTCGTAGTAGTTGAACAGGTTGACAATATGATCGATAAATGGAATCGTGTGACTCCTTCAGTAGCCCATTAAAGCTTTTCCATTCTTTTCCATACCAGTGGTAAAACAAAGACAGTAGAATCCGTCCTAACTCTTCTTGACATCTTAAAAAAAACGAAACTAATAAATGGAGAACCTAATTCATGATTATTAGGTCTGTTTAGCGAAGACATTGAACATAACAACGCCTCCATTAAGCAAAATAGTCGTGATCTTCTACCATTTCTGCAGTTTAGATGGCTATAATAGACGATTATAGTTACGAATTCCTCCCTAGATTTAACTTCTAGCGAACAACATTCAAAAGTTAAGAAACACCGAAAAAACAAAGTCAACAAAGTCACAAGAACCACATTATGTTCTCCATAACAATATTAAATAAAATAATAAATAATTGTGTATTTTTATTTGTAACATTTCATAGTTTTAAATCGAACTATAAGTGTTTAATTTAACTATATAATGTTTATATTTAATCATAATATAATAAATTTTGTATTATATTATGGTTATAATATATAAAATATGTTTATATTTGTATCAGGGTTGAGAATAATATGGTTATAACATAGGAATATTATTATTATATTTTATAATAGTGAGATTTGACTACGATATCATATAAATCAATCATAATATATTTCTCTTAGATTATGGTTAACTCAACCATGTTTTTTCTTTGCATGAAATCAGCCGCCTATATCTACCACAAAAACCTTTCCTAAGGACTTTTGATCATATCACATGTGTTAAAAAGAGTTTCTGTATGAATCGTAACAAGTTAAAAGTATCTATTAAAATTTCTATGTTTTGTTTAAGACTTATTTGAGTAGCTCTCGTATCATTCCTATTACCATACATAAGTAGTGAAATATGTAAAGACTAATGGAGTTTAATTTGTGTATATTTGAGGTTTGAGTTGAGGTAGATGAGAAATTTAAATATTTATACCACTTTCTCGTCCACAATTTTGCTGTTTTTCTCTTTGTACTAATTATTTTCGTGGTTGTTGTCAGTTATGCTGCCACTTATAAACGTTTTTCACACTTGTTGTTTCATATCAAAATAAATATACATACATGTATTTTGTTTCCATATTTCTGTTGCACTTGTGTTGTTTTCACTTTATTTATGAGAAAAGGAAACTTATTTTGACAAACAAATGTCAGCAAAGATATACAAACAGAGAGATAAATATTAGCAAAAACAGTCAGTTTGTTTGTTTTACACTGAAACTTGTATATAATTTTTGAGGTATACAAAACTATAAACATAAAGTAACCAGGCTTTCATTTTATTCTCCAGCTCTAAAGCCAACCATAAGAAAAATAAATATTTTGTATCCTCATGCTTATAGTGATTATTCAAGCAGATATTAAGATGTGGTTGGCTTTGCAGCAGATTATCCTGTCAATAACCTTTTACAGCTGGTACAAGAATAATTAAAATAAGAAAGGTATATCTAAAGGATAGTTAAGAGTCTTCTTTGAAATATTCCAGCATCTCCAATGCTGGAATTTCATTCTAGAATTTTTAAACATTTTGTACGAATATTTTTTAGTGAAACTGTTTAATTGTTAACATTTTTAACTCTTCTGGTCAAAGCATATTGTATATGAAATGTCTGACAAATAAATTATATGTGAATGATTAAATGAATGAATGAATGGATGAATGAGTGCAAGAAGAAAGGAAGGAAGAAATAAATGAACCATAAATAATCAAAGTGAATGACGTTTTCAACAGTTCTTTTCTTCAAAAGATGCAGGTGTAAAAGTGTTGAAATAAGGAAAGCGAAGGTATATAAAAATGTATAAAAAAAATTGTGCTTACCAACTTCCGTTCTAATAGTAAACTTAAATTTAAATCGCATTTAAGTCAATAGCCTTAGTAGCTAGTGATAATTTCCTTATAAAGGGTGGTTTTTATAGAGGTATAGAACTTTAAGTTGCAATAAAACAACGATGGATTATTCCATTGACATGGATTTTACTTATCCGAAAGATAATCTTGTGGCATTACATTTTAAATATGATTTCTGGCATATGACCGCCACGACTGGCGCGGATGTAGTCCAATCTGGACGTCCAATTTTCGATGACTTTTTCCAACATTTGTGGCCGTACATCGGCAATCGGCGAATGTTGTCTTCCAAATGGTCAAGCGTTTGTGTTTTATCCGCATAGACCAATGACTTTACATAGCCCCACAGAAAGTAGTCTAGCGGTGTTAAAACACAAGATCTTGGAGGCCAATTCACAGGTCCAAAACGTGAAATTAGGCGGTCACCAAACGTGTCTTTCAATAAATCTATTGTGGCACGAGCTGTGTGACTTGTTGCGCCGTCTTGTTGAAACCACATCTCCAGGACATCATGGTTATTCAATTCATGAATGAAAAAGTTAGTAATCATGGTTCTATACCGATCACCATTGACTGTAACGTTCTGGCCTCTATCGTTTTTGAAAAAGTACGGACCAATGATTCCACCAGCCCATAAAGCGCACCAAACATTCAGTTTTTCTGGATGTAACGGTGTTTCGACATACACTTGAGGGGTACCTTCACTCCAAATGCGGCAGTTTTGTTTGTTGATGTAGCCATTCAACCAGAAGTGCGCTTCATCGCTAAATAAAATTCGCTTATGAAAATCGGGAACAAAATCGTTTTGGGCCCTACTTGAACTATTTACAAGCGTTGTTCAGGCGTGAGTCTATTCATGATGAATTGCCAAACCAAACTGAGAATAAATCACTTGAAAGCTGTTAAATCTTAAAGTTCTATACCTCTATAAAAAACACCCTTTAGTTACAATCTTAATTATAACTTAAATAATTTAATTAAATTAATAAATTAATTAAATCACATTACATTTCAATTTAATTATTCGTAGCTTGATATCCAAATCATGTAACTTCGCCTCAGAAATCAAATTAAATTAAAAGATGGAATAAATAATATCGAATTGACTACGTTGATGGTTGATGGAGTTGATGGGCCTTTGTGCTAATTTCATGGAGTTTTTTTTTTCAAATAGCTTTATTACATCAAAGGGTACTTGGCCTGCGATATTCACTGATAAGTAGAAAATTCAGTCTCACTCAGTTTTTCTGGCACCTGTACCGATTTTCAAAAGATAATATTTGCTATAAATAAGACTGCAACGTTGATCAGAGGGGACAACTGTAGAAAGTTACGTGAACAATGCTGCTATTAACAATTTAGATATTAATATAGTGAAACCGAATAGTAGTCCCAAGCACTGAATTTTTTATCCAATTTAAAAGACATTTTTTTCTTTTGTAGGAGGATACCCAAGCAGATTACTAACTTCATTTCTAGTTTTTGAATACCTCATTCTTAGCCGTGTTTTCACTCTCGACTGTCGTGATTTCAGACTTGCGACTGATATATGTCGACATTCTTTCTCATCACAGAGTCTAGGGTAATTTTTAACATTTGCCTAAGGCTAAGGTCCCCACAGCATCTCTATTTAATACTTGACAGTCCTGACAGACCTGTGACTAACGCAGATAATCATTTTTAGGCACTCATATTATATCCAAGATCCTTCTTGGTATTCCTGCCAAGTTGTAGTGAAATATTCAGGAGTCTTGGTACTAATCGAATCCATAAGCCCGGACTTATAGGCTACCACACTATCTACCAGCGAATTGGAAGACATGGTGACCGAGTAGTTTGGCAATGAGCACTGAATGCACTACACAGTTTGAAATAAGCCCAATCAAACATACAGGCGGAAATTCACAATTCCTTTGTAAGATGGCCTAATAACGAGTGATTTTTTAAGAGCTTGAGAATTTTTTTTTTAAAAAACGCATAAAATTTGCAAAATCTCATCGGTTCTTTATTTGAAACGTTAGATTGGTCCATGACATTTACTTTTTGAAGATAATTTCATTTAAATGTTGACCGCGGCTGCGTCTTAGGTGGTCCATTCGGAAAGTCCAATTTTGGGCAACTTTTTCGAGCATTTCGGCCGGAATAGCCCGAATTCTTCGGAAATGTTGTCTTCCAAAGCTGGAATAGTTGCTGGCTTATTTCTGTAGACTTTAGACTTGACGTAGCCCCACAAAAAATAGTCTAAAGGCGTCAAATCGCATGATCTTGGTGGCCAACTTACCGGTCCATTTCTTGAGATGAATTGTTCTCCGAAGTTTTCCCTCAAAATGGCCATAGAATCGCGAGCTGTGTGGCATGTAGCGCCATCTTGTTGAAACCACATGTCAACCAAGTTCAGTTGTTCCATTTTTGGCAACAAAAAGTTTGTTAGCATCGAACGATAGCGATCGCCATTCACCGTAACGTTGCGTTCAACAGCATCTTTGAAAAAATACGGTCCAATGATTCCACCAGCGTACAAACCACACCAAACAGTGCATTTTTCGGGATGCATGGGCAGTTCTTGAACGGCTTCTGGTTGCTCTTCACTCCAAATGCGGCAATTTTGCTTATTTACGTAGCCATTCAACCAGAAATGAGCCTCATCGCTGAACAAAATTTGTCACATTTGAACATTTCGAACCGAACACTGATTTTGGTAATAAAATTCAATGATTTGCAAGCGTTGCTCGTTAGTAAGTCTATTCATGATGAAATGTCAAAGCATACTGAGCATCTTTCTCTTTGGCACCATGTCTGAAATCTCACGTGATCTGTCAAATACTAATGCATGAAAATCCTAACCTCAAAAAAATCACCCATTATGATCCAAGAACGGGTGATCAAGAAGAGTTAGTAGTTCATAATTCACAATATCAATAAGTAATATTTTTCTAGTTGGGAGAACGAAAGCTCTCATGGCCTTCGAAATAAATCGTTATCGCTTCTAAAAAAACATAATTCATACTATACTATTCTCCGATTTAAAGTGTATGTAGAAGCTGTTGAGATGAATAAGAGCGATAGTGTCAATCTCTGCGAATGGTTGACCTGCATGACTTAAACACTTTATAAGAATCCTTTTAGAGCTCTCACTCTAATAATCTCTGTTACTTCCAAATGCCTTATAACACTTCCTGCCAACTCGAGCCTGCCTCCGCCAAATGTGCTGACATTCTGGGAGTCTCGACCATTCTAATGCTTCCAGGCTATAATGGGGCAACAGTCTTCGGGACTGTATAAGACCTAAAATTGGAAGTTAAAAACCTTCGAGGATTTGACAGTGTCCAAACTAGACTTCTAAGAATAACGGCGTGGTCTAAGCCATAGTCCTCAATTGAAGGGAAAACGATTTTTAGTCCATTGTGTTGTTACACTTCAACAAAAGCCACCAATGCTGTGGAGAAAATTTAGATGGCCTCTAACTCCTAAACAAGGAGTTTGACCATCGTCCTAGCGGAGATGTTTCACAATGTGATTTATTACCCTGAAAGTTGTTAGATCTACCCAGACATCTGTTTCATTTATATCGGGAAAGTTAAACTACTTGTAGTTTGGTTGCCTGGACCATGAACTTAAGTCTTGCGAGGTTAAATAATATACAAACTCTCTCTCTCGCATCTTTGACAGATGTACAGCAGTATGCCCTGGCGATAAACTTTTAACCTGCAGCTTCTTTGGTAATTCTGGCTTTTCAAGAGCAGCTTATCCCATTAACAGCAAGAGATGTATTTTCCTGGGAATTTGGGCTGACGTGAAACTAAAAGATTTGTTCGAAGCTTTGTAATTAGACAGTGGTAGGACTACCGACATTTTTAGACGACAAGCTAGCTACTGATGTAATTCTGTGTCACATATGTACCTGATGAGGCATTTTTTCCGATATATTTTGCAAGTTGATGTTGAACAATATGCTTAAAAAAACACTTACTGAGCTTATAAAGCTGGGTGTAGGGTGTAGCATGAGAAAGCTATTAAATATGCTTTCAACATCAAACGTTGTGTATATACTTAAACGTGTAAATGTGAAAACACTGACAGTAGGCAAATGTGAACAAAAATTAAAAATTATATGACATTATGACATAACTGTTCCTATTAATATAAAACTTCTATAGATTTATGTTCAATTTTTGTTTTTCTTTCACTCACCTGGAAAGCCGCCCAAAATTTGTAGGAACCCTCAGTGATAACAAAGTCATAATAGCCCTTTAAAGGATCTCCCTTAATGTAACGTCCTTCACCTACATCTGTCCTTTCCTTTATGCCTTTAGACGCCTGTCTTTTATCTCGTAAACTGTCCGCATCATTAATCTTCATTCTTTCACCTTTTAAAACGTTTCGAGGCTCCACTTTTGCCAAAGATTGCTTTTTACTTGTAATCTCCCCGTCTTCATCAGAGGATGTTTGCTGTTCCGACCTGAAAGGTGTCACTGTCGCAGTCATAGTGGTAGTTTGTTTTTTTGGATTTTTAGTAGTTGCAGTAGCATTTTTCCTTGAGTTAAATCTTGGTGGTTTCTTGGAGTTAATACGAATTCGCTGCTGTTGTTTGAATTTTTGTTTAGCCATTACCTCCTCACGATTGCGTCTCTCAGCTAGTGTGTTCCAGGAAGACGTAAAAGATTGATATAAATCCCACATTGTCTTAACAGATTTGAACATAGTTAAAAGATCCATTTGTGGGGCGGTTTCTTGCTTTTCTTCAGTGGATAAATCTGTGCTGGGGTTACGATATTGTGGCATTTGTTTTAAGACTTTACGATTAGTATAAAGTGGTTGGCGGTATGCTGGGGAATGTGAGTAGGGTGAAGTGTAGTCGTAGTCATCGTTATAGCTGGCATAGGGATCACTGAAAAATATAATGAAGAACCAATGAATCATTTTCCAACACTCTAACACTTTTTCTAAATAGTTATTTTAGTTAAGTGCTATATACCGAAGGAAGTCCCCGTTTTTTACTATAATAAAGATTAAATACAATAATAAAACAAAAAAAATAAAACAGATTGGAATTAAAAATGGAAATTTCATCAAACCGATATTTTAGGAAATAATCGATCCTTAAGCAAAAAATAAATATAATTTCACCATACCTAAAATTCGCTTAAAATCGATATTTGAACAATATTTATTGATCTTTTTTTTCAGCACTTAAATCGCATTTTCAGCCAATTTAGAAAATGTTTCCCATATAAGCGCATTTATTCGATTTTATAATTTTTCACCTTTTGACTCTTATCTAGGATTTTTCTAATTAAAATAGCAAATTAGTAAACGAAATTAGCGTGAAAGATGAACAAATGTATTCCAGAAAAGTATGCCCGCTCTTTATGTTGTGCTCATACTGCGATTATACTTCATCCAAATTCCAAAGAGACAATATATATCGTCTTGGATGACTGCAAGTGCTGATAGGTATTGTTTCGACGTGTATTATGGTACATCAGCAGGAGGTGCGGGTAATGAGGAAAGAGCTTTTTGGAAACAATAAATATCACTCCATATGATTATATCGCTTAATTCGGTAACTTTTGTATAAATCATGCATTGCTGCGCAATCTGCATGAAGGTGGTTATCATGCTTCTGGCTCTGTGAGAAAAAATAGAAAATAAAATTTGGATAAAATGCCGACTAGAGTCTGTCAAAGAAGTGAAGAAGAAAAACCATACAGAATTCAACTACCAACTTAACAAAACCAATCAAATTTTCTTTGTACAATGGCTTGGCACCACGTCTAAAGAGCTTTTCCTCTGGGCAAGTTGAAATCTAAAGCTCTACAGAGGAAAAACGGTAGATTAGAACGTTACTTTTGTTTTTAGGAGCTACCAGGTTTTGGTTAAGCAGTCTAATCAGTTTCAGTATACAGACCATCTATACGAGACCAAACCTTATGGTGAGTCAAATTTATAGATTTTTTGTAGCTGTTAATTCTGGTGTATAACCTTTGACTGTCGAAGACAATATAGACCAGTTTCGTCCAACCATAGCCTGATTTTATTTGAGGTCCGATGGAATATAATGTCATCCTTCTGCAGGAGGCTACTAAGCCAAATACGATGTGCCGAATGCTACACGTTAGAAAGTTGGGAACGTAAAATGTGCTCTAAAAGTCTCTACATGGAAAAACTTTATTTATAATATTATTACATATAATACCATTGGCCTCATTAGAGAATGGTAGTTTTCTGTCGAGTGTAAAAAATTTATTTTTTACTTTTTTTTACAATAAAATGAACAATTAAGTTCAGAAAGCTAACGACTAGTTAATAAAAATGGGTTCAACATGAAATTTTTCTCCAATACAAAATCTGCTTTAAGATTTATTTATCAAGTTTTATATTAGAAAATATTTATATATAAATTATTTATATAAAACCTATTATTTATTACTTAGCCTAAAGGGTAAGCTTTTCAACAATATATAAAATGCTTTGCAATATATCATTCGATATTGAGAAATTTTTAATTTAAACAAAATGTACCGTAATCAATATTAATCATACGCCACATGCAATTTTAATTTCAAAATTTTGAGAAATTCTTATGTTAAAGCAAAAGCTCTGAATAAATATTAATAATACGCAGCAGACAAAAATATTTTTGTTTTTTTTCCTTAAACTGTTTGATAATTAATACAAAATTATTAACAGACAACAGTTGTTTTAGGTATAAAAATTAATTTTTAAACCAAAATTTCATTTTATTTGAAAAAAAATCTTAGCGATTAAAATAATTTTTTTATATTAAGAAAAAAGGTTGTCGGACTCAAAGTTCTAATATAAAATTGTATCGCATTGTTTAGCCAAAAGTTTAAACTTTTTAAAAATATATAAATTCCTTAACAAAATATTATTTAATATTGAGAAATTTTAAAATACACAAAAGAGTTCTTAATCATTATTACTCATACGCCACAGGCATTTTTTTATTTCAAAATTTTGAAAATAATTATATTAATCATACTAACTATATGATAACTACTGCATGCTTGTTTGCTAGCAATAGTTATTTAAGGGATATTATTCAAGTTTACAAAAGTTATAAAAAAAATTAATTCTAGCGATTAAAACTAAATTTCTTAAATTAAAAAAAAATGTTATCGGACTTAAAGTTCCAATAACAAATTGCAGGTCATTATTAAGCCTATAGTGTAAGCAGTTTTAAACGTACGGTTAAAACTGATAAAAAAAAAAGAACTACGTGTTGGGCGCCTCTACCTTAAACTGTTTGATAACTATTACATAAGTAATTGTTAATTAAGGGAATATAATTTAATTTTACAACCTAAATTTCATGCTAGTTGAAAAAAATATCATAATATTCAATAAAAAAATTAAAAATTTTCTTGCGGTTTGAAAATAGAGTAATGACTTTAATGTTCTAACATCAAATTGCATGTCATTATTTAGCCTAAAGTGTAAGCTTTTTAATAATAAATAATTTTCTTAACAAAGTGTTAATTAATATTGGAAAACTTTTAATTTAAACAAAATGATCTCTAATCAATATTAATCATACGCCCCAGTCTATTTAATTTTTTTCTTTTTAAAATATTCTTAAATAAGCTAATTTTGATAACTTATTTGTTTTTATTTCCAAACAAATAACAAACAAATAACAAACAATTATTTGAGTATATAATTTAATTTCCAAACCAAAAAACTTTCAACCAATTTAAACATTTTAATAATTTTCTTACACCAACTTCAACACAATCGTTAAATTATATTTTAAACTTAAACAAAACTTTGTTAGTAGTTTTCGTGTGTGTGTGTGTGTGTATGTCTGTATATCTATGAGTTTACTCATATGGGTACTTATGAACATATTTTATTGTCTGTCATGGTTGTCAAATGTTTCCTGAACTTGGATGCATGTGGATGTATAAATCTATTAAACTTTTTATACTTGCAACTATAAATGTCTGTAAGTTTGTTAGTTTGTATTTCATCTGTTTGGTTTTTGCCTGCTGCTTGCCGCTGTTTTTCAAATTCCTATTTTTTTTTTTTCATTGTTTCTTGTCTTGCCACTGTTTTTTGATAAAGCCACAGTTTTTACGCCTCGTTGCTTAACACCAGAAAAGGCCCTCATAAAATAGCATTGAAAAGGAAATGATAACGTTGCAAAACTTCTACTATATTGCACATGAGCATGCATTAACTAACACAAGCACAAACTCTTATGCTGATATTGCTGCAACAAATCCACATACTAACAACAACAATAAAAAAAACGCCAACCATTTCCTTACTTTTGACTAATTTACCATCAAACACTCATACATACTCATACATACATGTATATACATCTATACATCTAGCTTAAGAATATACAAAACTTTATGTTCGACATACATAAATACTTTGTCTCAATTTCTAACATCACATCCGCGTTGAGGCTCTCTTCTCATGCCTTCAATGATTGTGTGCCAAAAATCGGAAGGAGGAATATTATAACATGTATGACTTTTATATTGTTTATGTGTTTGTTAGTATGTGTGTGTGTGTGTAAATTTTTGAGAGTATTTTTTGTTGGTTTAGTTTGCAGTTTATTGATAATTTTATGCATTTAAGTTTATCAGTATATTTCACATCTGTTCGTGCATCCTGCCAGTTGACAGGTTTCAAAATGTCTATTTGCAAATTTACGAGTATAAATGCATTCGAGCATTAATTTTCAGACATCTATTGAACATTTATTAAGTTCAAATATGCCGTAAAATTACACACAAGCAAATAGTTTTTGATTAATATTTAATTGAAATTAAGTTTTACCTTTACAAAGACCTTTAATTGAAAAGTTAAACATTACAAAAGGATATTTCCGCATTTAAAAGAAAAATTATTTTATACATAAAGGCAAGCAATCAGCAAGGTTTATTCATAATTCATTTGAGCAAATTCCGATGCCTGCAGAAAGTATGTAAAAAACCTCAGTATTTTTAACCTGTGAATATTTAGTTTAGCAAAGCCCAGACTTGCTATAAAACTATCTTATCTTGGCCTCCAATTTTTTCATGGCCACGATCCTGCTTACTGTAACCTAACCTAAGAAGACGGGGATCATTTAAACGTCACCGCACTTTTGGCGATCGGGGTTACCATTCAGCACCACATATGCTCTTCTTGTGGTTTGATTTTAAATTTCACTACCACGTTACTCCCTGTGATAATCCTCGTCGATAGCCAGTTTAAACCTCTAACAAGTTACTTGAAATGCTACCCTCACAATCCCCAGATAGTGACAAAGAGATAGCCACGTAGTAACTACAGCTTATACAGTAACCAGCACGAAACGTCTTTTCATCAGCATTCAAACCTATAACCTCAAAAATTTGTCTTAGACTATAGTAAAGCAATAAAGTATAGCTCTTTCATTAGCTTTGTACAACTACAACAACCAGTCCTCATAGTAGACATAGTAAGATTTCACAATCTGCCTTAATGTTCTTGAATAATGAGAATACACAATATTCAAGATCTTTTTATATTCTGGAAAAGCGTATATATAAGTATGTCATTCCATGTGTAATTTCTACAATATTCAATTTCTACAATATTCACTTCGAACCCCATAAAGTATATATATATATATATATATATATATATATATATATATATATATATATATATATTCTGTACCCCTATACATAGAGAAGTTGATTAAGCGATGTCCATCTGTCCGTCTATCCGTATGTCCGTGTTCGGGTAGTAATGTGGTTTGCCAAGGAACCAGACGAGATACAGAAGATTTAAGCCCACCAATCTGCCAGAAAATTTCACTAATGCAATTCAGCAATATCAGATCCTTTCATTCGAGGCTGCGGGAAAAAAAACCAAGCTTACCTATATTTTTTCACATTGATTTTATTTTTTTCGGTTGTAATGATTCTTTTTTGCTTTTTTTTTTTTGTAAAATATATATTAGACCACGAGCAGTAGATCGCATGGAGTGCATATAGACCTACCCGCTGTGAGGGCCGATTTTTGGTTGTTTTTAGGTTAGTAGGAAAGCAGTGCACATAAAGGTAGCCAATAAACTCACAAGGTGCCTACTGGTAACCAGCCAAAAGACACATGGTGGGAGGGGGGTTGTGTCAATATGATGATATTTTTTAAGAATTTTTTTTTGCTTTTGCAGGAAGGTCCTAATTTATACAAAAACAATTTTAAAAAACAATTTTTAATAAAATTAAAAAAAATTAAATATATTTTCACAACCCACTTTTTAAAGCACAAATGAACTTCTTAAATAATGTCAGTAAAAGTCTAATTTTAGAATTCAAAAATAAGCAGTGGAACAACGTTCTATCTAATTTGCCTAAAGGTTCGTCAAAATTTTGGAGGATATCAAAAGCTCTTAAGGAAAAAAACCAAGTGTATACCTACACTATAGCAAAATAATAGTTTGTTTGTAACAAATAAGGAGAAAGCTGATATATTGGCTCAAAATTTCTTAACAAAACGTAATGTTTCTTCAAATTTAAGTGACTTGGTTACAGAGAGTGTAGTAAGAAGAACTTTAAATACACGATTACTAATGATCAAAACCTAAGTAATATAACGGTTAGCATGGATACTCTAAAAACTACTATTAAAAAGTTAAAAAATAAAAAAGCGCCAGGAATTGATGGCATCTCAAACTTTAGCTTGAAGAAAATTCCAGCGAAAGGCCTACTAAACACTATGTCCAAAATACTAGAAAAAATTATCAAAGAAAAACTAGTTTGTTTAAAGGAAGACACCAATATTTTACCGCCACAACAGTTTGGATTCCATTCGGAACACAACACAATTTAGCCTCTTGTTAGAATAAGAAATATTGTCAACAACTCCTTCAATGAAGGTAAGTCCACAGGAATGGTCCTAATGGATATAAAAGCGGCTTTTGATTCTGTTTGGCACGATGCCCTAATTCATAAGCTATATACAATTGGACTGGATCTTGCGATTGTCAAAATAATAAAAAGTTTTTTATCAAAAAGAACATTCAAAGTTCATATTGGAAATATTTGTTCACAGAACTATGATATTCCTGCCGGATGCCCGCAAGGATCATGTCTATCCCCAATTTTATACAATCTTTTTACGCATGATTTTTCAGCTTTACATGGATGTAATTCATCTATTTTTGCCGATGACACAGCAATACTTAGCTCAGAAATATTACCGGATGACATAGTACAAAACTTAGAGGAATCATCTAAAATAGTTACAGACTATTTTAGGAAATGGAAAATAATGATAAACCCCTCAAAAACTCAGTCTATCTTCTTTACAAGAAGAAGGAAAAGTATATTTCTACCACAAACCAACATCATCGTTGGTACCGAATATGTTCCATGTGATGACAAAGTTAAATATCTTGGCGTAATGCTGGATAAAAAACTTTTATTTAACGAACATATAAAATATATAGTACACAAAATTAATACAACAATTAAAATAATGTATCCCTTAATAAACCGAAAGTCTGAACTAAATACACATAACAAACTTCTTATTTTAAAAACAATATTCCACCCTATAATGTTTTATGCGGCGCCTGTTTGGAATGTCACATCTGATTGTCATCTTAAAAAACTACAAATATGTCAAAATAAACTACTCAAAATGATATATAATTTGCCAATACGTTTTTCCACGCAAACTTTGCACTCTATGTCTAACATAAAATTAGTTAAAGATAAACTCAATATAATGTCTCTAAACTTTATAAATCGCTGTAGATACTCTAGCTATTTACACATCAATGCATTAGTTTGATAACTTTATCTCTTTTTTTTACCCTCTAACTTAACTGCTCTACTTATGATGGGTTTTTTGTTATATTTTTCCCTAAATAAATTATGATAAAATAGTACATATATTTATAAAATTAAAAAACAAATTTACCAAAAATTTTCAATAAAACTTTAACAAAAAATTTTCCAAAAAAAATTAAAAAAAAAATTTTTAAAAATTTTCAAAACAATTTGAAAACATTTTTACTAAAGACTAAAAAATTTAAATAATTTCCAAATTTTTTTTTATAAAATTTTCTTAAAAGATTTTTAATAAAATTTTCAATAAAATTTTTACACAAAATTTTTAATAAAACGTTTACAAAATTAATTTCTATAAAATTTTTACAAACAAATTTTATAAAAAAAATTTAAACAAAATATTTTTGTTCCAAAAAATTTTTATAAAAGTTTTCCAATCATTTTATAAAATATTTAGAAAAAATTTTCTATAATATTTTTATAAAAAAAATTTTCGATAAAATTTTTACAAAAAAAATTTCTATAAAATTTTTACAAAAAAAAATTTCTATAAAATTTTTAAAATTTCTATAAAATTTTTACAAAACTACTATAAAATTTATACAAAAAAAATCTATAAAATTTTTACAAAAAAAATTTCTATAAAATTTTTTCAATAATTTTTCTATCAAATTTTTAAAAAAATTTTTTGTATTAATTTTCTTTAATTTTTTCTTTAAAATAAAAAAAAAAATTAAATAAAACTATTTAAAAAAATTGTCTGTAAAATTTTTACATAATTAGGCATTTCAGGTGACTATATTACCGTATACGAAATATTGCTGATTAGTGAAAAAAAGCGCAGTTCTTTTTTTAATGCGTTTGTCTCTTAAATTGAATCAATTTTGTACCTATGTCCGCAAAAATAAAATCACCTTGATGAAGGGTATAGCATATATAGCTTTGAAATATATATTCAGTAACTGCGTTACTTTACCGGCAGGGCTTTATCACAATAAAAGCCCATTTCTTGTAAGTCTGGAACTACTCGCTCCTGTGTTACTAATTTTATAAATCATTAATCATTGTAAATGTTGGAAGTCAGTTTTAGGCTGTAGATAAGTTTTGTGGACTGGCTTTTTAATAGCCTTTGGGAAACCACAAAGTCAAGTTTTTAGAAATATTTCTTGAGAGACGTGATTAAGATTTACTATGTCTAGTGATGGGTGAGCTAACAGAGTCTAAGCACTGTCTTAATGTCTTTTGACATAAAAGTGGTAATTTCCCTCCAAGTCTGCCTGTACCATAAGCATAGCTCTTGCTGGGAAGTTCAAGATTACTTAATTTGTCTCTTCATTTGCCAATCAATAGCACAACGAAATCTTAATCAAACAATCCCATGGTTTGGGTTTCCAACATCGCCACCGTTCGAAAATGAGCTCACTACCTGTGTTAGTTAACTAATCTAACCACAAACGCTATCTCCTTTAAATTTTAGTTTTAAGCTTATTAGCTTATTTTCTTACATAGATAGATATATTTCTCTCACAGATGTATTCTGTCGTATTTTAACCACTCTTCGTATAGCCGGTATACTGTCTTTAATCCATCCGTTCAGATAACAAAAAAGCACAGTACCAAAGCCATATGATTTAATTTATTTCTTGCTTAAATTGTTCAAAGCAAATACAGGCAAAAAGCTGTCAAAATATATGAACTTCTTTACCTACTCACACATAATTAACTATTTTATAAGTTTCTTTTAAATTGTCTTCCTATTAATATAAATCATACGCCTAGTCGGAAAAAGTTAAATTTTATTTAAATTTAAAATTCGTATCGTTTTATTTTTTTAACAAAAAAAAAAAAACAGAGAATAAAGTAACAAAGTATATGAGATTGTGTTTATTTAATAAATCCCTTTAAATAAACACTTAATAAAGTTTTTGTTTTTCTAAAATTAGATCTAGGAATGAGTCTAAATAAGACTAAAGGAGAAAGATTTTCCATCACTTCTATTATAAATATTTCTTAAGGCAATATTATTATAAGTTAGAAAATAGTTTTTCTTTTTTAGAAAATTAAATCAAAAAAACTTTTGCATAGAGTAGGAAAATATCTGATTTTTATACATATATTTATTTAGTAAAAATAAAATCTGGATGATTTAAAGTAAGTGTGTTTGTACTACAGACTAGAGAAGGTGTGAACAGTTTGTATGAAAAGGTATTTAAGAGAAAAGCTGATTTATAAAAGGATGCCAAAAGAAATATTTCTATTATTAATGTGGTCACTCGAGCAGCTTCTAGGATATGCAATACTATATTTATAAGTTAAATAAAAGTATAAAATTGCTCATAGTTCTAGCATAATTTTTTATATAAAACATACGCGTAGACCTCTGTCAAAGGACAAACGCCTTAAGCTCTAAGACACCTACTGTGTACACATTGAGTTAGTGCACATTGTGTTGATATCCCGTCTGAAGACGGGATATCACCCTACATAGGATTAAGATCACCGCATATATATCCCCCCAAACTATACCCAAATCGACTACCACCCATTGCATATTCATTGCCTACGATGTTGTAGTGATTTCTCGTTGACGCACATGTATTGTTAACCTCGTTAAAAGTAACCTAGCAGCTTCAGACTTCGCAACAATTTCAGTTTGAAAAACGTACCATAGCTTTTCTAGTTATGAATTGTGTCTGATATTTCCTGCAGCATTGCTCTTTTTGAACTATCAGTAAATGTCTCAATTCCTCCAGTGCAGTATATCATTATCCTCCTATTAGGATGACTGTAGTAATCTGCTTGTCCCAATATATTTCAGACTTCATATAAACTGTTTCCTTGCACTTTTATTGAACCATCCCGTAAGTAGCTTTAAATCACTATTACTGAGTTAATTTATCAGAATACAATTGCTCCATAATACAATATTAGTGTATCATGGAGCACTTAGACTATGGAGGTTTATACCAAAAAATCTTTTGTATATTAAATGCCCTGATTGTCCATGACTTAAAATATTTAGAGCACGTTGCTTCACTTCAGTCAGAGCTTTTGGAAATTTTTTACTTAAAATAGTTTTTAAGAAAAACATACAGCATACAAAAGTGTGCTCCAAATTACTTTTCCAACTGCCTTCGTAGAGCTTGTGTTTATGTGTGAATACAAATTTTTTTTTTTTTTTGTTGTATTTGTCAATTTACATAGTTAAATTGCCTTTAAATACTTTTGATTATACTAAATAAATATTTACTCATGTGTACGTGTATCGTACAAAGAATTTATTTTTACTGACGTCAAATATTTAAAACTTAAACTCACAAATATTTACAAGTTAAATAAACACTTGCTTAAATTGAGAGAAATAATTTCCTCTAAACTTTAGCTTAAACAGCTTAATATATCAGACGTTCTACAATTAAATCTTATAAAACATCATCTCTCTTATTTTCACATAAATGAAATACAGGAGTTTGTGTTTTTAAACTAAATAAATATTTTTTTTAAATCAATATATGTATACAATTTAATTTATACTAATAGAAGTTTTCATTAATTAAAAATTTCATTTATTTAAGATTGATTTTCATACAGTTTTTATATAATTGTGTAAATTATACTGTTTTAAATTAATTTTTAAAAATTTATTATCATACAAATTTTGTATAACTGGCCAACTAACCGACGAATCAATAGCCAACATTATATATTAATACTTTTAAGGGCAATTATTTTATGCAAAAAAATAGTTATGAACAAACAAGGGAGAACATATTTTTTGCTGGAGAAAAACATTTCATAACTTTTTCATGTCAACTAAATAAAAGTCAGCAATAAAAAAAAATTGTTTTTAAAAAGTTTTGGTCTGAACTGGTAATTTATATTGAAATAAATGATATCACGTGTAACAAATTTAAGAAAAAATAAAGAAATCTATTTTGAATAAATAAAGTTTATCCTCAAATTGAATAGCATATAATATAGTCTTAAACTCAGTACATTTTCAAGATCTAAATTTACAATTAAAAAATAATTTAATAAAAATTTTTAAAATTAATAATTCTTAAAGAAAAAAAATTAAACTGATCATAAATAATACATTTTTAATGGTAAATAAAATGTTATTTTAGCAACTACAAAACTTTAATAAACATATTTATACTTTAGTAAGCCTATAAAGTAGTTTTTATCATAAAGCTTAAACATTAGTTTTAAAATAAAATTTCTTTAATAAAATTTGATAAATTTAATTCATAATTAATATCAATCATACGCTCCCCGAACCATCATAGCTTTTTTTAAACTATTGCTTCCAGATAGGAATTGAAAAGGAGTGCTACAGTAAAGTAAAAATTGTTTAACGAAATTTAATAAAGCACCAAACCAGTTCATAACTAATGTCAATCGTACGTCCACAAGAACTGTCATATACAAATTCTAATGCTAAACTATAATTAATTTAAATATATGACATTGATGGCTTTGATGGTTTTAACTAGTAGTGCGATTAGAATTTCTGAAGCTGAATCAAATAAGCTAGCGAGCTACCCATCTAACTTACGGGTGTCTTCCAATAGTTTTTTTAAAGTATTGTTTGCTTCCAGACAGAATTTGAAGAGGGGCGGTATAGTATAGTAGAATTTCTTTAAAGAAATTTAATAAAGCCCTAAGTTATTTAATAATTAACATCAATCTTAGAGTGGCCTTCGAAAATGAGGGCATCTTCGAACCATATAATACCCGAATTAAAAGTTAATAGCTTTTTCAACGTATTGCTTGCTTCCAGAAATTAATTGATCTTGGAAGTTAATTAAAAATTAATATCAATCATACGTCCCCATGAGCCCTCTTTTACATATTCTAATGCAAAAATATACTTATTTCCTCACTACTAATCAAAACCGCCTTGTATGATAGCGGTTTTCACAAATAGTGCGATTAGATTTTCTGAAGCTGGATAAATTCATATGCTGGGATCTTAGAGCGACTGTTATCAAACTTAATGATATCTTTCAACTATATGATACCTCAATTAAACGTTGATAACTTTTCCAGACAGGAATTCAAAGGCCCCAAATTAATTAATAATTAATATCAATCATACGCCCCTACGAAACTTTATATAAAAATTAATAATCAATTATGTTTTCTTTTCTGTTAGAAAACAAGGTTTAAGGCACAATTTAAAAATTAAATTTTAGCAGAACATATAAGTTTATATTTGTTATAAATATAATATTTATTGAAAAAAATAAAAATAAAAATATAAAAAAGTGCCCAATTGAGCACTTAGCAAAAGGGTCATCGAAACAAGCTTACCCCGCAGTAATCAATTTCAATGAATTCAGATTTTGGGTTAATTAAAATTATAAAAATTTAAATACCCAAAATATAAATTATTAAAAACAAATAAATTCAAAAGAGCAAAATTTAAAAAAATTATTGAATTTTATGTATTTTTACATAGTAATCCAAAGCATTTGTTAGAGTATCAAAGAAAAAATATTTAAGAGACAACCCATGTAAAATAAGAAATTAAATACAAAATTTTTTTAATTAAGCTTTGTTTTGAAACTGAAAGTTTTGATTTAAAACTTAATTTCAATTTTACTTAAGCCCTAGGAAAAGTCAATAGGTCTTTACAAAGTCATAAAACAAGTTTTTGTGTGATTATTATCCTCACAGTAGGATCTCAGAAGGTCTTTTAAATCAACTTTTGCCTCGGAGAAGACTTTCATCTACGATTCATCAAATTTTTCTGGTTAATATGGGTGCCTCCAGAGACTGATTGGTAATGCGCTAGTCTAGCTGTTGCGGATTCGCCAGAGAACTTTGGATAAAAAATATCTAATGCTTGGAAATATATGATTAATAACAACACAGTGCAACAATAAGAACTTTTCGAAAAATACATGGATTTGAGAGTATATGTAGGGTAGATTCTACTACCAAAAGATAGCAAAAGTGATCTTAATGAGCAATTTAGGGTGCCTAGACATGTTCAAGTTGTATTGCTATATTGAAAGTAAGTTGTTACCGTTTCTACAATTTTTCCATTAATTCTTAGTAAAAATTTACTTGTCCCTGTAAGTTATGCAAAAAGAAAAAGTAAAAAAAATATTTTTTTTTTTAATTTCCTTATTCAAAAAATATGCAGGAATTAACTACTTTTTTGCTATAAAATGTTAATAGAATTTTTTTAACATAGCCTAAGCTACATTATTGCCAATCAAAGTTAAGCGCTTTCACATAGTATGAATGAGATATTAGACAAAAACTGATGACCCATTTTTTTAAGGTCCCACTGATTTTCAGAAATTTTCGAGGCTCATAATTAAAAATTGATCTGCAAATTCGTCAAATTGAGTATAGGGTTTTAGTACCCTTTGGGAGTAGAACCAAACCTATACTGTCAAATTTGAAAAGTTCTACCCCTTGGTAGTAGAACTTTGGTACTATCAAGTCACTGTTGTAATCATTTGTAGGTATTGAACAATATGTAGTACAAAAAAAAAGAAAAACTAAACTTTGATTGATTTCGAAACAAGTAGTACTTAAAAGTGATACTGACAGAATAAATTTAAGAATTATGATAGTGCAGTTAATACAGAAGATTTAAAAAAATATTTATTTAAAATTTTCATATTAGATTTAAAATATTTAATATTAATCATACGCCTCCTATGAAATTGTCGATAAATTTAATTTAAATTTAAAAACCAAGGAACAAAATTTGCTTTTTGTTACGCTTTAAAGGTTTAGTTCTGGTAAAATATGCAATTTTTGCTTATCTTAACAATAAATGACATTTAATTTTTTTCATTTTGTTGCATGTATCTATCATACAAATTAACTTACATAAGTTTCTTATTCAGTTCTCTGCAATTTTTTTCAATAAAATACCTGCTGTTTATTTTAACAACTTTTTTATAATCATTTTTTTTTTTTTTTATTATACAAAATATTATTATCCAAGTTCTATAGAGTCGTTGAGCTTAAGTTCGTTTACATTTACTGTGTTTTTTTTTTTCAATTGTAATTTTACTACCTGCTGCGTTACCCATTTGCTTAAAGTTACTCGTATATTGCATAAACTATAAAAGTTACAGTTGCAAATGTATTTACTACCTGACATTTACTATGTGTCACTTAGTTGAATGTTTTTTTATTGCTTTTTGTATTGCTGTTGTATTGCTTTTCTATTCGATACTTTATTTCCTTTATCCTTTATTTATTTTTCAATTTAACAATGTCTTTATAACGACTGTTACAATTGCTAATAAAAAGAAATCATTGCATAGTTATTGAGCTAAAGATATGAGGGCAAAAAAAATGTAAATCAACAAAAGCTGGTTGGCTTGCAGCGAAATAAGCATTTAAAATAGTTGAAAGATTTCTTAAGATTTGTATCATCTATTGAAAATTTACATAATAATAAAGAGAATATAAAGAAATACAATGAAAGAAGGATATAAATTTAATTAAAAATGCGAACATTTAAGCAGTGAGACTTTGTAGTCTATGGTGGACTATAATGTATACATATGTCAAAGTCAAACATGCCTGCTATGAATTAAAATGACCTTAAAAAAGACTTAAACTATAAAATCATGCTCTGTAAAATTATATTGAAATAATCATGATCAATTTAACCAACCAAAATGTCGAGAAAATGTATACAAACCAATAGTTTTTATATCATAGAACTTAAATTCGACTATTGAAACAAAGAAAATTTTAAAATGTGTATATTTATAGTTCTCATATTAATGTTAAAATATTTAATATTAATCATACGCCTCGTAAAAAGTTAAATGAATTTAATTTAAATTTAAAACCCATAGAGCCAAAAATATTTTTTTAACGCTTTAAAGGTTTATTTTAGTTCTGGTAAAATATGCAATCTTTGCTTATCTCAACAACAAATGACATCTACTTATTTTCTTTAAATTCTATATAAAAGTTTAAATTCAAAAATATAAAAAAATTAAAAAATTCCTTTTTTATCGAATTGATTTTTTCTATTCTATTTCCAATTTGTTGTAAGTATTTTTATCTCTATTAACCTTTTAATCTCTACTATATTCATAATTACCTTTCATTTTAAACTCATTTATAAAAGCCATTGAAAAAAGCGTTTAAATAATCCATTTAATTAATTAATATCACTCATACGTCAGGGAGTATTATTTTTTTACATATAAATAACAACCGCGTTATTCTATGGGTTTTAATAAGCAAAGCTAATAAATTTTAAAGCATTTATAAGTTCTTTGTGCGAGTCAAAGTTATAGCAGAAATTGTAATTAGTTCTTAATGCTTTTAACACTTTCAGTGTGAAATTTTAAAACACAATATAAGCCAGGAAACCAAGTATACTAATTAATTTAACTATAAGAAATGCTCCTTTGACGACTTTCAAGATTGAAAAGTCATGCTACTACATTTAAATTTCAAAGAATTGTATGTTTTAATTTCCCCCAGTTTAAGCCTCTTCAACATATTGTTTAAATTTTCTTTTCTTCCCTCTGTTCATATAATTTTTCCTTCATCCAATTAACATTAACATAATCTCTTCACATACTATTTAAGATGTGTAAGTGTATTTAAAATAAAAAAAAAACATACTTCGTACTTATTTTGTATCTTTTAAATTTTAAAGTACTTAGACTTCCTATTACTAATGCTTCAAATATAATTAACCTTTTAATAGTAACAATAATGTAAAAAAGAAAATTTTTAAAGTCATGCGTAACATACATATCAGAATGTAGCAAAAAACGTCAGCAGTTATAAATTGACAACAACAAAATAAGTTTGACATTTTTTACCCTTAAATTAAAGCCCACTTAACCTTTTGCCATAGAAATATTAAAACACACATAAATGTATATTTTATTAATAAGTATTACTACTGCAAATATAAAAAATACGTAGGAAAGCAGAGAAATTTTCGAAAAATATCTTATTCATAAAAAATTGTTATATATACAAATTTATAAACAACAATCAAATTTTTTTAAAGAAATATTCCATAAATAAATTTTTCTGAAGCAATATGGTCGATGTCTAATAATTTTCATAGGAAATTCATATAAATGATTAATAGGATAATTTTCGATAACAGAATTTTTCTATAGGAATATCATGGACAATATTTTTTTTCAATCAAAGTCGACTTTCTTTTTTTCGCATATATGATTAATAACAAATTTCTTCTATAGAAATAACTTCTATAAATGTTAAAATCGAAAGGTAATCAAAAAAAAACGTTTTTGTAAAATAATGGTTAATACAAAAAATAATACTTTTAAATATGATCAAAAAAATTTTTTTAAAAATTCTTCTAAATCATTTTTAATACGAACCGTTTTTGATTAAGAGCATTGTAACGAAGACCCTCCCTCACTCGTTGTAGTGACTCATCCAGAGACTTTGTTGGGAATCGAACCCACAACCCCCAGACTGTTGGACTAGAGCACTACTTACTTAACCTATCGCGGCACTCTGATTAAGAACATCTTAGTAATAGATTTATCGATAGCAGTTTATGGTCAAAAAGTTTTTGATAACAAAAACCTATTTACAGAAATACCGAACATAATAATAAAGAAACTGTTGTAAATAATTCTTTTAAATAATTTGACTAAATAATTTTTCTAACGAATAATAGATTTATTGATATAAATTTTTTGTAATAGAAAGTTATAGTTAACAAAAACCTACTTAAAAAAATACCGATAAAAATAATAAATACATTTTTTCTAAATAATTCTTTTAAAATTAAACTTAAACGGTTAAAAAATTTCAGTAATAGATTTATTTTTATCCATTTTTTTTTCATAAAAAGTTATCGATAACAAAAACTATTTAAAAAAATACCCACAAAATTTGTAAAATAAAAGTTTGGTAATAATTTATCGATATAATTTTTTGACATAAAAAATTATCGATAACAAAAACCTATATTTAAAGAAAAGATCGGTAAAATTATTAATTTTTAAAAAAGAACAATTATGGGTAATAAATAATAAGTTTTATCAGATTATAAAACTTGTAATAATAATTTTATTGAATACAATTTTCTGTTATAATAAGTTATCGATGACAAAAACCTATATAAAACCAATTACAAAAAAAGAAAAACCTACTTAAAGAAAATAACGAAAAATTTGTAAATTTTGTAAAATTTGTCATAAAAAGTTATCAATAACAAACCTATTTTTAAAATAGATGTTATAAATAATATCTATATTTTTTAGTTAAATCTTGATATTTTTGAAAAATATTTTTATAGAAATGTGAATGATAAAAATCTTTAAGTAGCGATATTATCTACAAACAATGTTTTAGTGGTAACAAAAATTCTATTAAAATATCGGTATCAAAGTTTCCTTTTAGAAATAATACCGATAACGTTTTTAAGTTTAAATATGATTGAAAAAGTATCGAATTATCGAAATCTATTCGATCACAAAATTCTTCGTTTAAAATTTAACCGATAACTAATTTTTTCTTAATACAGACAAAAATCTTCAATTACTATATGTTAGATACAAATTTTTTCTATTAAAATATTATCGATATCAAAATTTATTTTTAGAAATAATTTCGATAACTTTTTTTTAGTTGAATCATAAATTATAAAAATCTTTAAATAGTAATATTATCTATAACTAATTTTTTATTGGTAATAAAAATTCTATTAAAATATCGATTCAAAAATTTCTTTTTAGAAATAAAATCGATAACATTTTTTTTTAATTCAAATATGATCTTTTTGAAGAAATATTTTCATAGCAATGTGAAAGATAGAAATCTTTAAATAGTAATATTATGAATAAATAATTTTTTATTGACAACAAAAATTCCACTAAAATATCGATATTAAAATTTCTTTTTAAAAAAAATATCGTTTTTTAGTTGGATTATGAATTTTCTGAAAAATTATTTCTATAGAAATGTGAACGATCAAAATCTTTAAACAGTAATATTATTTTTTTACTAATAACAAAAATTATATTAAAATATTGTCGATATAAAAATTTCTTTTATAGAAATAATATCGTTAACTTTTCCTAGTTAAATATTTTTATAAAAAATTTTTAATGGAAATAATACCGATAACGTTTTTTACTTAAAATATGATGTTTTTGAAAAACTATCGCATTATGGAAATCTGTTCGATAACAAAATTTTTCTTTTAAAATTTAACCGATAACTAACTTTTTCTTAGGACAGATAAAAATTTTCAATTGATATATGATGAAAGAAAAATTTTTCTATTAAAATAATATCGATATCAAAATTTCTTTTTGAAATAATTTCGATAACTTTTTTAGTTGAATCATGACCTTCTTGAAAAACTATTTCTATAGAAATTTGATCGATTATAATATCTATAACTGATTTTTTATTGATAACAAAAATTCAGTTAAAATATCGATATCTAAATTTCTTTTTAGAAATAGTATCGATAACTTTTTTTCAAAAATTGTTTTACAGAAGTTTGATCTATAATTAATTTTTTATTGATAACACAAATGTTTCTATAGAAATATGATGGATGCCATAATGTTTCCATAGAAATAAGATAAACAACGAAATTTTTTTGAAAAATATAATTGGTACATTTTTGCTCTAGATGTGTTCAGAAGAAATTAAAGGTGAGATTTTCTACAAATTTAACAAATACTTTGAATAAAATTTACAGTGCGGTTTGGTTAATAAAAAATTAGTGTTCAGAAAATATTTAAGAAACGACTTGTGGAAGTATGTTTTCTACTGAACCTTAACTTTGTGTTAAAAATAACTTGGTTCTTAAGAAACTATGAAGCTTGAAGCTTAAAATTTTCTGTACATCCCACGCATTTATTGAATTTTACCAAGCCAATTTATATAAAAATATATAAATAAGTCTTATATTTGTATAGAAAACATCATGCACTCTGATATTATATTTTTTTTTCTGCACATAATATGGCTTATTATAAATTACAATAACAATTCATTATCAAGCATAATAATGGCGAAATTGTAACAAACAAGAACTGCAATAATAAAATAAGAAACAAGTCATAAATAAGCCTCATCAGCATCATAAAGCAACAATGACACAACTACAATATCACAAAAATAATAAAAAATAAACCCATTATGAAATCCATACAAGAACGTTACAACAAAAACACATGTTAAAAGATGATAAACACTCTCCTACTAACAACAAATATAGTATTTGTATTCAACATTAAACTTATTTTATATAGAGACAGAGACTGTGCTGTATTATGGTTCATGATGGTAAAAGTTTATTTTTGTTTTTGTTTTCTGCTCTTAAACATCAAAACAGTTAACTTTTACTTATATGTTGTTTCCAACAAAAACATCATACAGCCCCGTTTAACACCAACGAAAAAAAAACTCACATACTCACACACTCACATACACACAAATAAACTAACCTTGCTAAAGAATCATTAATACATGCTCTTTCAAACACTCATACATTTATAAGCTTTTACAAACGTAACCCTCAGCTTGCGTTCGTACTTTCTCACAGAAGAGTTTGCCTGTTCAGCCAGCCAGCCACTATGTTGTGAAAATTCATAAATGTGTTTGTTAATACTGAGGGTACAAATTGAGTAGAATGGGCAAGTGTTACTTGCCGCATTATTTTTGGCTGTAAACTTTAATTTTTGAGTGCGTGTGTGACTGTGTGATATAGAGTGTTTGTTTTACAAGTGATTTAATATACTCGTGAACTTATAATATTTTTTTTATTTTTTATTATACATCCATCGTTTGTAAAGTTGTTAATAAAACGTGTCATGAAGCATATAACTTATGCTTAATTTACGAGTTGATTATGCGTTATAAATTAAAAAATTATTAATAATAAAAAAATTGTTAAAAAATTTATGTTTCACTTACAATATTTACATACTTTTTTTTTCATAAAAGATTAAATATCATTAAAACTAATACTTCTTAAATACAGATATAATCTAGTAATTTGGAGATCATGGTAGAGTTGCCATTGCAAAATAATAAAGAAGATGAAAACATATAAAATAAAACTGTAACAGGACTATTTCTCTACATGAAATATTTTTTTGAAAATTTTTTTTGCCGGTGCAAATAGTAATCAAAATTTAATACAAAACAGGATTTTTTTACATTTTTGTCTATCTGTTTATGCTCGCATCACGTAAAATCTACTGGATATATTTTAATGAAATTTTATGGGCAGGTACCCTACTACCTCGGTTCAAATATAGGATACTTTATTCCCTTAAAAATATCTCATTTCCAAAAGAAAATAGAAAAAAATGAAGTGAAAGTACGCAATTTTACCGATTTACTGCAAACTTGGCACTTTTTTATTTTTGAAAAGAGAAAATTTTACACACTATTTACAAAAGGGTACAATAATTTTAAAATTTTATATAAAACTTTTATATAAAGCCTAAAATTCTATATGGTGCAATCCCATCACTATGGCGCCATCCTTTAACTTGTAATACAGATTCTGTGAAAATTTCAAGCATCTACCTTTTAGACTGCAGAACTAAGGCCATATAAGTAAAAATCAAATCAATATTGACACACCCTTAAATTTTAAGATTAGTGAAGGGTCCATTTGGTGACCATAGGAGTATAGATTGCAGTAAGGTTCTAACTTTTACAAAAACATTTTTTGTAAAAGTTTTATTAAAAACTTTCGATAATATTTTTACAAAAAATGTTTACAAAAAATTTGAGAAAATTTTTAGAAAAAATTTCGTAGAAATTTTAAGAAAAAATTTTCCATAAAATTTTTATAAAAAAAAAAGTCGATAGAATTTTTAGAAAAAAAGTCGATAGAATTTTTTAAAGTTTTACAAAAAATGTTCTATAAAATTTTACAAAAAATGTTCTATAAAATTTTACAAAAAATGTTCTATAAAATTTTACAAAAAATTTTCTATAAAATTTTACAAAAAATTTTCTATAAAATTTTACAAAAAATTTTCTATAAAATTTTACAAAAAATTTTCTATAAAATTTTACAAAAAATGTTCTATAAAATTTTACAAAAAATTTTCTATAAAATTTTACAAAAAATGTTCTATAAAATTTTACAAAAAATGTTCTATAAAATTTTACAAAAAATGTTCTATAAAATTTTACAAAAAATTTTCTATAAAATTTTACAAAAAATGTTCTATAAAATTTTACAAAAAATTTTCTATAAAATTTTACAAAAAATGTTCTATAAAATTTTACAAAAAATGTTCTATAAAATTTTACAAAAAATTTTCTATAAAATTTTACAAAAAATTTTCTATAAAATTTTACAAAAAATTTTCTATAAAATTTTACAAAAAATTTTCTATAAAATTTTACAAAAAATTTTCTATAAAATTTTACAAAAAATTTTCTATAAAATTTTACAAAAAATTTTCTATAAAATTTTACAAAAAATTTTCTATAAAATTTTACAAAAAATTTTCTATAAAATTTTACAAAAAATTTTCTATAAAATTTTACAAAAAATTTTCTATAAAATTTTACAAAAAATTTTCTATAAAATTTTACAAAAAATTTTCTATAAAATTTTACAAAAAATTTTCTATAAAATTTTACAAAAAATTTTCTATAAAATTTTACAAAAAATTTTCTATAAAATTTTCTATAAAATTTTACAAAAAATTTTCTATAAAATTTTACAAAAAATTTTCTATAAAATTTTACAAAAAATTTTCTATAAAATTTTACAAAAAATTTTCTATAAAATTTTACAAAAAATTTTCTATAAAATTTTACAAAAAATTTTCTATAAAATTTTACAAAAAATTTTCTATAAAATTTTACAAAAAATTTTCTATAAAATTTTACAAAAAATTTTCTATAAAATTTTACAAAAAATTTTCTATAAAATTTTACAAAAAATTTTCTATAAAATTTTACAAAAAATTTTCTATAAAATTTTACAAAAAATTTTTTATAAAATTTTACAAAAAATTTTTTATAAAATTTTACAAAAAATTTTTTATAAAATTTTACAAAAAATTTTCTATAAAATTTTACAAAAAATTTTCTATAAAATTTAACAAAAAATTTTCTATAAAATTTTACAAAAAATTTTACAAAAAAATTTTCTATAAAATTTTACAAAAAAATTTTCTATAAAATTTTACAAAAAAATTTTCTATAAAATATTACAAAAAATTTTCTATAAAATTTTACAAAAAATTTTCTATAAAATTTCACAAAAAATTTTCTATAAAATTTTACAAAAAAAAATTTCTATAAAATTTTTCAAAAAAAAATTTCTATAAAATTTTACAAAAAAAAAATTTCTATAAAATTTTACAATTAAAAATTTCTATAAAATTTTACAAAAAAATTTTCTATAAAATTTTACAAAAAAAATTTTTTATAAGATTTAAAAAAAATGTTCTATTAAAATTTTACAAAAAATTTTCCATAACATTTTACAAAAAAATTGCCATAACATTTTCCATAAAATTTTACTAAGAATATTTTATAAAATTTTACTAAAAATTGTCTATAAAACTTTACTAAAAATTGTCTATAAAACTTTACTAAAAATTTCTATAAAATTTTACAAAATATTTTCGATTAAATTCGGAATATTCGGGTTTAGCCTGAAATGTTCCAGAGCATACTAGAACTATCCAGATCAATGTTTTATTAAATATACCACGATAACAATATTTAACACATTTCTGGTACATTGTGGATCCTTCAAAACGTTTTCAGTATGAATGGGGCCACCAATTGGTAGGAGTGTATAAATCGAGATACGTCGTAGATTTTACTGTCAGTGAAGTGTATCCAATTGATAGCGTAACTCAATATATGTTAATCGAAAATATATTGAAAATAATAAATTATAATGTATGGCATTTACGGCTTTAAAATTTTAAATTGTTACAAAAACATTGTTATAAAAACATTAAAATACGTTTCTCCTTAAAATCTGAATTAAACGACTTATAAATAAATTTTTTAAATTAAATTTATTCTTACATAAACTTTAAAAGAAGTCGTTGAAAATCACTTGAAATTATTCAAATTTATATTAAAATTATTCTCTTTTCCAAAGATAACAAAAAATATTTTTTTATTAAACTTCTGCGTACATTTCCCTAAAAAGTCAAAGTTTTGTTTTTTCACTTCCTTTCTTTTGTTTTATCAAGATTTTAAACAACAAATTGTTTATTGTTCTAAAGGGAAAAACGCTGGTAAGTGATTTTGTTATCTTTGGCACAAATCTATTTATAAAATGAAAGCCATATATAATTGATTTAAAAAGAAAATAAAAAAAGAGAAACTTTTGTGAAATTATTAAATATTTTTTAAAAGCGATAGTAATATTTAAAGAATAAGCTTGTTTTTCTTATAGCTTAAGTGGCTTAAGTTTGGGACCTTATTGAAACAATATTTGCTTAAGATGTAATTTTGTTTTTGTAACCACCTAAGCCATCAAGAATCTTGTAATAATCTTAGTTATTAAATGATCAATTTTACTAAATACCATTATTTTTAATGCCATTCAGCTAGCTGAATTTAGCAACAATTTAAAAATAAGGAATTATTTTTATAGAACAACGAAAAGAAGTAACATTTTATAATAAAGTAAAATTTTATAGTAAAATTTTATAATATAAAAAATAAAAATCAATAATTATTTTTAATTTTATAAGTTCTCACGTAAAAATGTAGCCCAAAGTTATATTCAGCTAGCTGAATTTTGAAATCAATATAAATTTAGACATAAATTTTGAAATAGCAATACCAGAAATAATAAGAATTTATATTCAGCTAGCTGAATAAGGAAAATATACTAAATTTGATATAGAACTACAACAATATTTTATAAGTAAAGGAAGCTATTCAGCAAGCTGACTTCAAAAATATAATAAAGAAGATATACCAAAATTTAAATTAAACCATAATTCTATTGTATAATTAAAGGAATAAAAAGCTATTCAGCAAGATTAATTAAAACAATAATAAGAAAGATATGAAACAATTTAAATTTAACCATAATTCTATATTAAAAGTAAAGAAATAAAAAGATATTCAGCAAGCTGTAGTAAAAAAAATCAAAAAAGACCAAACTTTCAGACTCTCCTTTATTTTAAGACATCTATTCTTGCTTGATGAACCTCTTTAAAGGTGCAGGTGTTAAATCTTGTATATTTGATATTTTATAGCATTTTAAATGTAGTGCATATTTGTCCCAACAACGATAAAAAGTAAAATTATATAATACACAGCTAGCTGAAAATTAAAATTATTAATTTATTTTTTATAAGTTCTCAAGTAAAAATTTAGCCCAAAATATAATTTACCTCGCTGAATTATGAAATCAATATAAATTTAGACATAAATTTTGAAATACCAACACTAGAGTTAATGAGAATTTATATTCAGCTAGCTGAATAAGGAAAATCTACTAAAATTTAAATAGAAATACAATAATATTTTATAAATAAAGGAAAGGAAAACATGAATTAAAAAACAGAATAGGGAAGATATGATAACATTTTAATTTAACTATAATTCTGTAATAAAAGTAAAAAATAAAAATGTATTCAGCAAGCTCAAATGTAGTGCATATGTGTCCCATGCTACGTCACTGAGCTCTTTCACCAATTGGACCGCCTTATGGATTACATTGAAAAAGGCCTGTACCTTTCAAACTATTGCTGGCAATATTGTTGTCTCTTTCGACGGCAATTACCACTGTAGCGTTTGATAAATAGTCCGCTACATAATTCTTTTGTTCATAAGTAAATGTCGTAGCTAACTAACGAGGGCTTGTTACGAATTACGGGCAAAATGTAAACCAATAGCTCTCTTACATTTGAGTTCCATTTCGTTAACTTTTTTCAAATGCGACTTAAAAGGACATGCTTCAATAAAATTAACTGACTTAAGCTTGCCAACAAATTTAATTTTTACTGCCCGAAGTATTGACAACCAATCTGCGGACAAAAATTATGGCTTCTCCCTTTAAGTCTTAAAGAGCTGTCACTCTGATGTGAATTTAGTAGTAAAGGTATTCGCCATTTTTTCCAAAAGTGCTTTTCGAGCCATGATTATGGTTTGAACTAGGCTAATCTTTGGCACAATGTCACACATCTTCTGATGCAATATATTTTTTTATGATTTTATGGATAAAATACAAAAAAATAAAAATAGATGTAGATAGAATGTTTAAGTCAAGCTTAAGTTCGTTTTATTCTCTCTAAGTTGAAAGAATATAGGTATAGGGAGTATAAAATGAACCTAAGCTTGACTTCAAAATTTCATCTATTGTTAATAATAAATAGTTCAACTAATTAAACAAATCAAAATTTTCAATAAATCCCAAAAACGTTGATAAAAGTTAAAATATTTTCAAATTGATATCACTCATACGCACTGTATGCAAAAAAAATAAAACTTTAATAATTTAAAAATTTAAACAGAATATAAATACCTTAAATTCGTAAGTGTCTTATGTAATGTAATTTTTGCATAAAATTGTTACTCCACATTTTTAGTATAAGAATAATAAGCAAATAAGCAGTATGCAAATATGCTGACAATATGCACAAACAATAGCTTTGAGGAATATTTACACATACCTGCATATATTAACCCATACATACTTACACAAAGACTAATGAAAGGACAATTGAACATCCATTTAAAAACAACAGACAAGGATAATTGTGTTCTTTTTTTTTTGTAGCAGTAGTATACACTTTACATATTTATTTATTATTTGCTTTAATAATACCTAGAGATCTTCCGATATTGCTGTTTTAAGAAATTAAAGCATTTACTAAACTACAGTTTATTTTTATCATTTTCAGTTCAAAGTTAAAGTTAGAAATTCAATAGCCCATATTAAAAATAAATAAAATATCTTACAATCATTCTGACGTAAATAAAATGTTATTGATTTCTTTCAATGATAGCTCCGATATATGATACTTGAAATCAAAAGTAGTTTTCAAATAATAAAAGTAGGTTGCATATAAAACCAGGGAAAAGTCTATGATATTCGATCGACATCCCTTCAGATTTTAAATCAATTTATATTGAAATTCTGGCCGTTGATGAATGCTGTAGTATTAATCTGGATAATTTACAGAAGAAAATTAAATACTTATAAATACTATTTATAACTCCACAGCTTCTATCCAATAGTTCTTGGATAGTTTCTCTATTCATTTGGAGAACTACCGGGTAGTTTTAACGAATATTTACACAAAATTTAAAGTTTTGCAGTTAAGGACATCCGCATAATATTAACATGGCTGGCTAGACGTTCGATAACAACACTTAAGTGGATACATAAACATCAAACGTCTCTCGCACGTAGCTTACGAAATAGCCAAAAGGATAACGCTTCTAGAAGACTCAATAATTTATGAATTTTAAGATCAACCATTTCTAGCCTAGAGTTTTAAGTTTCCAACGAACACATTATCTGCCCTTATAGTTCTCCTATATCTTTCTTTCTTCACTTTATCTCTCAATTATCCTATCTTGTGCCATACGGTCATTAACTTCTGTACTTCTACCCCTTGGATATAGATTTGTCTTGCAAATCCTGGCCTAAAATATAAAGACATTTAAGGAATTTTTTTTTTGGTTTAAGCTTCACTTGACTGACCACTGTACTCCTCTAATAATGTAGGCCGCCAAATACGCGGTCATTTTAAATGGTCTATAAATTTTCAATAAGCATGGGACTGGCAGCTGCTAGTTAGTAACTGAGTTTGGTATGTTTTTACTTACATAAGACTATTTATGGTCGCATTGCTTTTACACACCTGTACGATTAGGGACGTAAAGAAAAGTTAATGACATTATTCTCTATCACGAATGAGCTTCCAACATGACAGCTCTACCTATTACCTTGCTGATGCTAAAAAGTGCATGTTATACGAGCTATATGATCGTTCGATGTCACTTGAAGGCATTGGCGACGAGATCGTACGATATAATTCTGTTCGACTAATCCAGTAGAGTTTTATTTAGTTCTTATTATTATTTGCGTATAAGCTACAACCATTGCCTTCAAACACAACATTGAACATACAATCAGGTTAATTTCAGTCTGAACAATGGGCTAAAGTCATAATTAAAGCCAAATTTGTGGAACAAGATTAACGTGAGTACCTGCCTACTCGGCCTAACCTCACGGTGGTCTTACCACCGAGTGAAACTTAGGCGTAGACTAGCGCCCCCATTGTGTAGTATAACAACACTTTACGATTGCCACCAATCGCTTTTTGTGTGTGATACAGTCACAATGAGTAGCAATTTATATAATATGGCAAGCCTTTCCAAGGCAAGCCTAGATCCACATTATAACCTCTTGCTTAGGGGTTTGGAGACTATCCAAACTCCGTCTGTTGAGAGTGCAACAGCACACTTGATCGACCGTGCACCATACATACTTAATCGATCTTAAACCACAACCACCACGTGTACCCCCGAAGGGGACCTCACCAATAACCGGTCACAGAGAGGATAGGCTCTCTGTGGGGCCACTGATTCCCGTGGTACCAGTCTTTTGGGCACTGGTCGGGCCTCGAAGAGAACCCGTGATTTTTACTCACAGCCCTTTTCTTTCAGATTTAGGCTCTAGGAACCCTAGCGTCTGGTGCCCCTATTTTCCCCGAGTGGACCGCGTTAAAGCATTTGCCATATTCCTGCAGTGACAGATGGAACCCCCAGGGGTAATTAAAGCCAAATATTGAATAAAATTTATTCGCTGAAACAATGCTACTACATAAAAGGCAAAACCTTTATTCAAATAAAAGATGCTGTAGCTTCTATAGCCAGCATGTTGATTACTTAAGAATATGGTCATGAGTTCGATTCCCAGACATGAACAAACATCGGTTTTAAACTTATATTCCAAATAGTATATTACATTTTTTATTTACAATAGCAAACAGCTTCGTCAGTGTAGAACTGAAATGTTGGCGAAATAAAAAAGGGAATATCTAAATGCGGTTCTAAGAATGAAAATTGCATGTAATTGCACTATAGCAGAATGTGAATTTTTAGAATCCACTCCAACTTCCTCCGAGGGATAAAAACTGTCATTGCAGTATAATCTAAAACTTTGACGAAAAGCTCCCGGGGAAAATGGGGGCAGCAGACTCCAGGGCTTCTAAAGCCTGATTCGGGAAGACCATATCTGTTTCATTATGCTTTCTTTTTAAGACCCGAGCGAGTGTCCAAACGACTGCTACCTCGGGAACCGGTAGCCCCACAGACAGCCGCTCCTCTCTGTGGCCGATTGCTGGTCAGGTCCGTTTAGGGTATATGTGATGGTTGTGGTTTGGACCAATACATGCAGAGATGGTGCAATGTTGGTCAAGTGTGCTGTTGCACTTTTAAAAGGAGTTGAACGGTCTCCAACCTCTAAATAGGAGGTTAGAGAATGGGTCCAAGGTTGCCATGTTTCTATAAATTTCTTCTCATTGTGACTGTGCGGTAGGTGCTATTACACACGGTACCGTATCGTATAGTGGTGCTGGTCTACACTTTATTTTTACTCAGTGCTGAGACAACCGTCAGGACAAAATTTTAATTCGCTCTATAAAAAAAAATATAAATCTCATGGCATATACACACCAGTATTTTGGGAACATACAATTATAAATGATTAAATGTATTCAGGACGTGTCAGTTACTTCGGAAACAATCGACTAAATCCATCTTATAAATTTTAGGAACCGACTAGTTAAATTTCTCGAACTAATATATTTAAATCCTTGGAATAAAAGTGTATCTATAGGGATCCCAGTTAAAGAAAAGTCTAAAGAGTAGCATACGATCATATTCTAATTGCATGAACTTTATGTGAGCCTCTACAAGACTGCATAAAATTCAATAATCTCCTGTCTTTAAAACATTTTTTTTTTTTTTTTTTGTTCTTAAGAAATCATGCACACTGTAGCAGATAATATAGCCAACCAACTATTAAATGAATATTTAAATAAATGCAATAATAATATTTAGTATTATGACATTGAGACCTTAAATGGTTATTGTTTTTATAGCGTCTCAGAATTGTATGAACTAATGTTGGGTTAATGACTATAAGGCTCATACATGTCTAATTCAATGCTATTATTATGATGACTGTGTATTAGCATTTGAATTCATTTGGATTTGGAAGGAAATGATTTACTAAAAGGAAATTAAGACAGATATGTCTGCTTTATTCTACACTGCAACCTCTCCCTACCCTTGCTCTATTCCATTATATTTCTGCATTATTAAAAGGTATATTTGTATTTTGTAATTATTAAAGTGATTTAGTATAAATTTAATTTAATTGAGTTAGAAAATTAAATGAATTCGAAATACTTAAATGACCTCAATTTGTTTCCTAAGATCCTGAAACAAATTTTTTTAGGGAAGAGCCCTACATATGGGAGAAGAAAAATTTATTTAATATTTATCTTCTGAGGCATAATTTTCCTTAAGCTAAAGGAAAGTTAAAATATATTCACTCACTATATTTAGGTCATTCCTTTTCCTATAACTTTAATCCCACTGCACGAATTATTCTCTTTTAATTTCTAGTACTCCCATACAATTTTATTCAGGTCAAGCTTTCTCTCTTTTAAATATTTTAGAATCGCTGTTTATAGTTTTTTTTTTTAATCTCTTAAAATAGTTTTGAATTTATAAAAAATATAAGAGCCACTGTGCAGTTAGTTCCCATAATTGCTTTTATTATTAATTTGTAAATTTATTTACTTTTAATAAAAAAAATAAATAAATTATGAAAAATATAACATATAAATACGAGTCAGAGATGGTAAATTAAATATTCAAAATGATACGGTGCACTGTGGCACATATTTTTAGAAGGCGGCTAAAAATATTTTTTTTACACTTAACGATTTCAATAAAATATTATTCATTTGAAAGTAAATAACAGTGTATCTCGGGAGCTAAAAAATTACTAATGTATCTTAGGTATGTCACAGTGAACAAGGTAATTCAAAATGTACTTTCTCGGTATTTTGCTAAGATTAAAAAAATTCTTAGAAATTTGAATTTAATTTTTTTAAATGATTATAATTTTTTTTTTTTATTTTAAAAGTTATCGTTGCAAAATAAATTTTGTATAATTATGTAAGCTATTAAAGCTAACAAAAATTAAGTTTTTGTGTCCTTTGAAACTTTTAAAATTATTTTTTTGTTTAAATCTAAGGTCCAAATTGCCCGAAAATCTCCTATTTAATAGCATAGGTCCTTTCCATCAAACCACGTTTTGAACCATTTTGTAGTACAAACCCATCCCCATACTCCTATACCTAATCCAAATCAAAAGTTATAGACTTTGGACCACCTTCCAGTGAAATGGTCCACTGTGCAGCGTCTTAAAAATTTAGATCGCTCAAAGTTAATAGTCGATTTGGTGTTTGGACTGATATTGAAGAGCTGAGGGTGAAGGCCTCCCAACCAAACGGGTATAATAATATTTTGCGTAAACATCTATACATATAATAAAATAGCAACTCATGTCCTGTCTGTCTGTCCATTTGTGTTCGCATCACGAAAAAACTACTTAATAGATTTTAGCAAAATTTTGTGAGGAGGTACCTTAGTATCCTGATCCCAATATAGGATACCTTTTGACGCAATGTTGTCTTATTTCCAAGAGAAAGTGGAGAAAAAGTACGCCGATTTTTTTTTACCGATTTAAAGGTACTGCATACTTTAGGGCATCTTATATTTTTGAAAGCAATATATCTTAAACAATGCTGCGCAATAGATGGCGCTATTTTAAAATAGTGAGTAACTCATTTCCTGTCGGTCTTTTACAGAGCATTGCAATAATTATTAGAATTTTAGAATTAAATATAACTTTTGGAAATTTATCCAGGTATGCATACCTTTATATAAAGTAAAGTAAGAGTCTTAAAATTTGGTGTGGATTTCTTTCAAAGCAAAAAACGAAGAAAATATTGTCAGGACGCACACAACTTGTGTGGACACAGCTAGTTTGAATATAAAACAGTATTCGTGATATCATAGCAGCTAGCAATAGAATAAATATACAGGTGCTCCCTTGAGTAGCCTCTGTGTTAAAAATCCATAAATTAGGCTGCGAACTTCTCGCCCATACATTGTTCTCTTTAGATTTTTCCCATTGCGAATAGTTTCCAAATTTGAAGAACAGTAATTTGGATCAAACGATGAGGTCATCATTTAAGCAAACGCCAATTTAAAGTGCTGCATCAACCTTCTTACTTGTAAGGAATACAAAAACTATAATAACTGTGTCGAACTTAAAGGAGACCATGTTGAGAAATAAAATGTTTTTTGGTAAAAATTTTCTCGTTATTAATACTTCTGATTACAGAACTCAATTTTTTGATTTTGATTTGGATTTCTGGAGGCTTTTTGCTTTCTATAGTAGAAGTGTCCCATAATATTGATAAGTGTGTCAGTTAGTGACTCAGTCTGTGAGTATATACTAAAATGTGCAATTTTTAGACGCCTATATCTCTGAAAGCCTTTCATTTCCATCTAAATTTTTTCTACTTCACCAACAGTATGTGTCTCATCGTTTTGTGATAAAGGGAGAGAAAGTTATCAGAGGGTTAACAATAGGGCGAGTAGTTTTCAATAGTATACAGACTGTGGTGCATAGACTGGAACTTGGCCTAGCACACTATTCTGCACCTAGCTCAAATAATATATATATATATATATATATATATATATATATATATATATATATATATACATTTTAGCATTTCTTATCTATCTATGAACAAATTGAGCAACGAATTAATATTAATCATACGTCCCTCATTCCCTATTTTACCAGTAATTTAAAACTTTCTAATCAAAACTCTTTTAAAACATTTCTTTAACAAATTCTAAATAAAAGAGAAAATATTTTAATTGCTTTAATTACTTCAAAGAAATCCTCTTTAATAAAAAGAATTTTTTAAGTCCTTGAGAATAAATTTTATTTATTTGCATAAAACACTTTTATCATCAAAATATTTAAGATAAATTCTTTTTAATAAAATTATTAAATAATTGCAAATTGTTTGTTTGTTAAAAAAAACTAAATTAAATCTTTTTTCAATGCAAATGCTATTGATTTTTAAACTCACAGCATACAATTTTTAAGGTTTTTTTTATTTTGTAAAATAAAACCAAAAAGAAAACACAAAGAAAATAAGTTTGACACATTTTTCTCTACAAATAAAATATAAGTATTTCTGGCTGTCAACTCATCAATGTCAAAAAGTTTTTATTGCACATTTAATATTGTTTCTATAAAGAAAACCCTGCAAAAAAAATTTTGTATACAAAACAACAAAAAAAAAAACAAATAATAAAGCAAAATTTACACACAAACCAAAGGAAAAATAAGTACTATAGAGAATAAAAGAATAAAATAATTTTATGATGTTCTTTGTTTGTAAAAAAAAATTTCCATGACAGAAAATAAATGAATGTTTTGAATACAATTGATGAATTCAACTTGTATACACACCCACACAAATGATTTTGCTTGCATACATATACACAAAAACTGAAAAATCACAAAGTTCATAGAGAGTTTATATTTTTACATTTATGCAAAAAAAATTAAATATAGATATCAAATCGCTGTTAGTTATCAATGCGAAGGATCTTAATTGTAATTATCATTTTAAATTTTGTAGACTGTATTGACTAATTTATTTAATTTTTTATTTTAATTATTAATTTATTTGCTTTGACCTGATTTAAATCTTACATATTCATAAGTAAAAGGTCCGAATCAAAGAAACCATAAGGTAATTTTTAAAGTAACGCAGTTCTTCCTGCTATGACGTAGCAGTTACTGAGCCAGTACGTAGTCATGCTTTCTCTATTCCATTATCAAGAAATAGCCAGGACGCTTTTATTTAGAAGACATCACTTATCCATAGCAAACTATTTATGAATTAGTTATGACGTAGAAATTATTCTTTGGAAAGTAGCCACTTAGCAGTTATTACATATACGTGACGTAGTCATTACAACAACGTATTTATTTAGTAGTCATTAGGTCCAATCTCATATACATTACGTCTTAGTTAATTAGCCATGACATAGTTTTTCTATATTCGTAAAGTTATGAAGTCGTAGTCAGTTCGTAATCAATAAGTACCCCTCACGAACCTGTCCTAAATCACATCCCACACATCGTAGAAAAAAATTTGAATCTTAAAACACCATTTCGATTTTTCTGTTATTTTTTTTTGAAGGCTACAATTACTCTTGGTCTTTCGGGAAGTTGAAATCACTCTAAATAGGTTCTCTAGATTATATTCATATCACAGCCTGTGCGCTAATAAATACAGTGAGTACTCGAAACATAGTTCAGTTGCTACAATTACTCTTGGTCTTTCGCGAAGTTGAAATCACTCTAAATAGGTTCTCTAGATTTTATTCATATCACAGCCTGTACGCTAATAAATACAAAACATAGTTCAGTTGCTGCCATACAGTTGGCGAAAAATAATTTTGAAAAAAAATTAATTTTTTTAATGGAATTTTGCCTGTCTTTTGCGAACAGGATTGTCAAGAGAGAAGCAATGTTTCATGATGTTGTCATCTATATGAATATGAATGGGAATAGAGCAGTATGACTGACGAGAATACTAAAAATGGTATTCGATTTCTCGCCAGACGTGACGATTTCAAAACTTATTTGGCGACTAAAGTTTTTATTTGGCGATTTGGCACCTTTTTGGCGATTTTTTTAAACAATTGGCGATTTGGCACCTTTTTGGCGATTTTTTTAAACAATTGGCGATTGGGCTATTTTCGTTGACTTAGGTCAACGTTTGAAACTGAATTCAAAAATATCAAAATGGAGGATAAAGCTATAAAAGTAAATAGTTTTTAATATTTAAAGATAATTTTTAAAAATCTTGCACAAATCATTACAAACAAAATTCTTCGTTTTTAACCGACTTCAAAAAAAGAAGGAGGTTATCTATTCGTCTGAATGTTGCTTTTTTTATGTTTGTGCCCGCAGAATTCAGTCATTTCTGAACCGATTTTAAAAAATTTTTCTTTATTAGAAAGGAAATGCTTACAGATTGGTCCCATTTTAAAAGAAGTTCAGAATTTTGAAAATTAAAGGGTGTCCCCATACAACATACGTGTTTTTTACGTGTATTATGAACCGTAAAGAGCACCCTTTTCAAAATTTTAAAAAACTGCATATCACTATAGCTGCTAATAACAGAAATTAATAAAAAAAAATAAACTTAAAAATTAAAGGGTGTCCCCATATGTGACGTCAATTTAAATATATGCACCATTTGAAGCACTGTAGACAATCACTTGAAAATTGGACAGAATGTCCAATATTTATAATCAGAAATTAAATATTTATTATTAGAAGTTAAAGGGTGTCCGAATAGTTAATGTAATTTCATGTATATTGCAAAACTTTTGAACCCCAACAGAGAGACGGTTGAAATTTACAAAGAACCTGTGTATCTAAGTCCTTTATAACATTAAGTATATAATTTAAATTTGGAAACTAAAGGGTGTCCCCATAATTGATATAATTTATCCTATCTAGCCCTATCTTTTGAACCGTTTTAGACAGACATTTGAAATTGACAAAGAATCTGTCCTTTAAAATAAGTGTTTAATATAAAATTTTACATTAAAGGGTGTCCCCTAGGTGATATTGTTTAACCTATATGGCCATATCTTTGGAACCGTTACTTTTTATTGCTGTGTCAGTAATAATAAGTGTAAAAAAATAAAGGGTGTCCTCATATCTAAGGTAATTTGTCGTATATGTCTTTATCTGCTGAACCGTTATGGATAGACATTTGAATGTACAGAACCTATATTACTATGTCCGTTAGAGCAACAAGTATAAAAGTATTTGATTTGAATACTATTTCTTACAGATTACTTCCTTTTAAATTTTTAGTTAAGAATTGATGTACATATATTTGTTTTGTAGTCGTTTTTTTTTTTTTTTTTGCAAGAATTATTAAAATTTTTATTTATTTATTTTTTTTTAATCGTTAACATACCTCTTATGATTATGTTAACGAAGGTATACCAACTAATTTAGTTTTGTACTTGGTGTGCTGGTAATTCCAATAAAATTTTTTTATAATTTACATTTTTCTTGATATGCTGGAAATTCCTGCACAGAAAGAGCGCCTTCTAGGAAATAATTCCACTTACACTCGGCTACAAAATAGATTTTCTTGATATAAAAGGTATTTGTCAGCACTTTGAGGATAAGTATATTCAGCTCTTCATTTATTATAAGAACCAAACAGTTTTTAATTATTTTAAATAAAAATTGTACCTTTCTCGTGTTCACTAGTCATTTTAAATATTTTATTATATATTTTGGCGGATTTTAAATATTTTGATTAAATTTATTTTTTGTGATTTATTAAAAATATTTTTAAAATTAAAAAATATTGTATATATTATAGGCAAATTTGAACAAAAAACGATTTTAGCGAAACAGGGGAAAAAATATGACAACTCTGCACCGTGTATGTTAATTGGGCATATGAAAATTTGGAAACCGAATTTAATTTTACTGAATAGATCACGATAAAAACGTCACACTGAAGTATCGAATTCTTAGAGCTCCTGCACCTAATTATTTTTAATATTGCCCACCCCAGGGTAAAATTCTAAAATTTATATACAAGGTACCTCCTCAGAAAATTTTGTTAAAATCCATCCAGTAATTTTTACCTGATGCGAACACTAAGAAAAAGACAGACAGGAAATGAGTTAGTTTTCACAACCACTTCACTTACACTTCAACTTTCAATATCCTTCTTAACTTCTGTATTCCCCGATTAATGTTTATTTTCTTCTAACTCCTCTCGTGCTCTTTTGCCATATTTTTTTTACTTTCATAGGATTAAGACACCAAGGGAGATTACATATAAATCTAACTAAAGCTTTGTCTGGTATTAATCTTTGATGATATTGCAGTGCATATTCATTAGCATAGGAGGTCACATTTTCTAGGAGGTCAAATTTTCTAGGGGGTGGGTGTTGGCAAAAAGATTTTTATTGAAGAATAAAATACAGAAAATAAATATGTGCAGCTATTTTTTTTTTTTAATTCCTGGGGGAAGGGAACAAGTGTAAAGTGTAAAGTGTAAAGTGTAAAGGGGGCATTGCACAGCCCTAAAATAGCCTTTCTATACCAATGTGCGTATTAAAGAAATTTAAAAAAATACTACACTAAAAATCAAGTGCTAAAAAATTTTACTTTTACATATATATGTATATTTACACTCATACACACGGACCGAAATATATCGAATATTATACATTTAAGAGTATTTATGACAATACAAACAATATAAAACGTTTGGCCCCAGGTGAACATATACTCAAAACTAGTGCTGGAATGTATTTTAAACCTTAACAGATGTACCTCGTTTAATGAGGTAACATTGACACAGCTGGGAATGAAGCTGCAGACCCACTAGCAAAAATAAGATCTGCTGTGAATTTCTATGGACCAGAGTGGAACTGGAAAATGGCTTAAGAAGAGAGAAGGTCCTACAATTAAACTTGAACTCCGTAAACCTGAAAAGATGGATAAAGGCCACTACGTGTAGCCAAGGCTCGAATGGTGCTAAAAGATCTCCTGGGCGGGAACACCAGTAAGTTGCTTAGATATAATAAAAGTACCTTAAGCTGAACAACTGTGTAGGTGGCAGGTTATGGAATCTGCAAGTATCATCTAGACAAGATGAAAATCGAAAAAGTTAATACTTGCTGACTATGCTTGGAAGAGGCTGAGATGTTAGCGCACATTGTGTGTGAATGTCCACCACTGGCTACCATAAGACTTAAGGCCACTGATAAAAGCTTGTTAAATGTTGATGCCATGGGGTACCTGAGCCTTGGACAAATGCTAGCAATTACTAGAGACTCCGTTAATAAGAAAGAAGGCCTTCAGTTGCCAGTCGACAGTCTGAAATCACTAAATTCAGAGTAAAGGCTGGTGGTAGCACGTGACTCAATTAAAGTAAGGGTGCCACAAATTGGTTGCCTATAATCATTATGGGCGGAAGGAGGTCTGATCCGATATTCCCCCTACATTACTAATATTAAGGTTTATAGGAAGTTAGTGTTTAATTAGAGTGCATAGTGTAGAATCTAGTGTATACTTAAAACAAACAAAAATAATGTATATTTTTTCTATACTCTAATGAAAAAAAAATTCTAAAATTTATGCTCAAAGTAACTGGCCTCAAGGCTTTTTCTTAAATTTTTTTACAAATTTTTTTTTTCTCTCTATTCCAAAATTGTTTATCTTTTGTGTCTAATTTTAGATTATTGTCACTAGCGCTTAAACTTTATTTAACAATTTTAAATAATTACATTATTGTGGTTTCAATTAACATTGAAATCTAATTAAAAGCTTTTAATGCATATAACAGCAACAACAACAAAAAAATCCATAGACGCTATTATGTGCACTAAAGAAATTAGTGCGGATACATTTACATATACAAATATATGTGTATATGTGCAGTTTATAATCAAATGCATGTAATGTTTGGAAACCACAAAAACAAACTAAAACAAACTATGATTACAGATATGCGATGGTAATCTGAAAATTATTTTAAAAAAATAATTGCTTTGTTTAAGTAAATCACTTTAAGAAAAATAAATTTCTTAATTGTTAAAATACTTTTGAGCTTGAACTTTAACACACATTTGTGTTGATGTCAAAAATGTATGTTGTGGAGAAATAAATAAATTATACATTAAACCCAACACTAGAATCGATTACTATTAGTACATGTTTTCCATAAAATTTTATAGATTTGCAGTTTATTTATTTTTTACCTCAAAACTAATGTACATGTATGCTATCACGTATACTCGCTTACACACACATACTCAGCCATACACAAAATTATTTTTGCATGCCCAAAAATTATAAATGTCACTAAATAGCAGCTGAAGCAGCGTTGATGTTATTGGCAGCAACATCATCAGCAGCGAAACTTGTGGTAGTTATGACATTAATTCCCCACTCAAACTTTGCGGCACATACTTAAAAATAGATTAAAATACATTGTAAATATTTAATAAATTGCTCGTACCATGATGAATGTGTACAACGAGAGCAATTTTTTTTTTTTTTTTGTTTTATTTATTTTCGTGGAAAAGGAATGTAATAGAATCACCATGGTAGTGCAACCAGATAATTTACATATAAATTATAAAACAGTTTTTAATAAACAAACACATACCAGTATACAGCCACCCATACTGTGACATGCTGCACAAAAAAAAATTGTGCAAAATATTTAGTAGAGTGTTTTAAGAGAAGTTAGCGAGAAGGGAGAAATTTAAGTAATGTAATCATACTGTGATGAATATTATAATAGAGTTAAAATTTATAATTAGGGATTTTTTGTAATATATGTATACGAGGTGTGTTTGAAAATGTTACCAAACAAGCTGTGGCAGTAAGATTAACCTTGAGATGCCAACAGGAGCAGACGTAGTAAAGTGGCAGTGGGTCATCAAGAGGAGTATTTAAACAAAAGTGCAAGTGACAGTGAAGGGTGAAGAACAATTTCTACCGGCTGACATGTGTTAAGTAGTGAAAGAAAGTGGGGTTAAGTTTACAGCGATCCCAGTGAAGAGTTTTAGGCAGAGCAAGGAGGATTTATATCTGACTTGGCTTTACTGGATTTATATCTGGTTATTCAGGGATTTCTAAGAGGCTTATACCAGGAAATCATAGGGCTTGATTTATATCAAGAAGGTATAGACTGGATTATCATCCAGTGAATAAAGCCGTAGGAGAATAGAGCTAGGAGTGGTAGGACTACAACCAGTGCCATCGGTAGAACTTGTTTTAGGCAAGAATAGCCGATTGGTATATTTAATTAATACATTTGAATAAAATTAAACCAATTACGTACAATAAAGTGAAGTGAAGAAGAAATAAAACAAGTCTTTAAATTTATGTAAGAGGACCCTGGACAGCTGAGCTAACCCCAGCTTCAAACCCGGAAAGCCGGAGGTTCCTTACATTGGCATGTTCCACTCTAATGTATGAAGATACATTTATTTCGAATGTTTAGTTTATTTTGAAGATAGATAAATAAGCTTTGCAGTAATCTTTTACTAAAAATTACTTTTTTTGGAAATCATATAAACACCCAACATATTCAGTAGATGGCAAATAGGGCCTTATTCTAAGAGCAGTGCAGTTAAAAGAACGTCTTTTGTCACCCTTAACAACACGCAAAGAAAAAACCTGGTTGAGGTAACATATTATGATTGAATTATATGGTTGTAGTCAAACCATATTATTATTACCATAATAATAAAATTGTAATGTTAGAAGCATATTATTGTTTAACTTAAAAAAGCATTGAAAAACATATTATGATTGAATTATTTGGTTGTAGTCAATTCATATTATTATTAACATAGTAATAGTAATGTTATGTTAGAAGTATATTATTGTTTAACTTAAAAATAACATTGAAAAATAAAAATCTTTATTATGAAACACAAAACTACTGAATGGATTATAACAAAATTTTGTGAGGAGGTACCTTAGTATCCTGATTCCAATATAGAATATTTTTTTCCGCAAAAACTGTCTCATTTTCCAGGGAAAGTGTGGAAAAGCAGTGAAATTAAAAAAATCTGCATATTTTAATGCATCTTTAATGTTTTTGAAAGCAGTATATTTTAAGCAAAGTTGCGCAATAGATGACGCTGTTTTAAAATAATGAGTAACTCATTTCCTGTCTGTCTTTTACTTTTCTATTTTCAAAAAATCCGGTAGTTTAGGTTCCAATGGTAAGAAGGACGACGGGTAACAATGATAAATATTTACCCACTAGTGCTAAAAAAAATATTTATTATCGATAATATTTGCAAATCACCCACTGTGGGCTGCCACAACTGAATTACATATGATGAAAATTTTTATTTAAGTCAAAAAATTAATACTTCCAACATTCCAACATTGTGTTTTTAAACACCCCTCGTACTTAAATTTATAAATTACACAAAATGTTTAACATTTTTATGCAAAACGTATGAGTGATATTTATTACTTTTATGGTTTATGTTTGCCAATATGCTGTTACATGTTGCGTATGATTAATATTAATTATGAAACAAATTTAGTTAAATTATTTTTAGGAAATTCTTTTTCGAAATAAACACTAGCCCTGACTTACAAATTATTTAGAAAGGAATTCAATCACATTAAACGTTTTTAACGTGTGCATTTTTAAAGCAATTTATGTGGAATTTTAATGCAAAAAATAAATACTTTTGAAACATACTTGTAGCCTTGTAGGGCTTTCGATTGTATGTTTGCATCAAATTGAAAGTTCAAATTTCATGTAAAATATATTGCTGCAATGGCTTTTTTTAGTGGGAAAAAATATTTGAAATATTTTCGAGATATATGTATGTAAGAGTATCAAATTCCAATTATGTTTTCACATTTTTTGTTTAATAAAATTTAATATTGCTCGGAGTTTTTGTGTAATATTTTTCCAATAAAATTTCATAACGAAATATAAATAATTTTATAATTAAGTTGTCAAGCAAAGAAAAATTACCCCTTGTAACTTTTATTGTTATAAAAAGTTAATTAAAATATTTAAAAAATGTGACTCAATAAAATAAATGAAATAAACTTTAAAATCTTAGCGTTTATAGAGTTTAATTTTTTTTTATTTAATTTTTATATTAATTTTCCTGGGCAAAACTTTGTTATTAAAATATAATATTCTCAAGAAGAAACTACTAGAAATAATTCTTGCAAAAAAAAACGACTACAAAACAAATATATGTGCATCAATTCTAAACTAAAAATTTAATAATATGTAAGAAATAGTACTCAATTGAAATACTTCTATACTTGTTGCTCTAATGGACAAGTAATATACGTTCTGTACATTCAAATGTCTATCCATAACGACAAATTACATCAGATATGAGGACACCCTTTATTTTTACAGTTATTATTTCTGGCACAGTAATAAAAAGTAACGGTTCCAAAGATATGGCCATATAGCATAAACAATATCACCTAGGGGACACCCTTTAATGTACAATTTTAAATTAAACACTTATTTTAAAGGACAGATTCTTTGTTAATTTCAAATGTCGGTTCAAAAGTTTGGCCATATGCATCAATTTACATCAGCTATTGAGACACTCTTTATAACTTTAAATATTTATAAATGTTATTATACGGGACATAGAAGTGGACATTGTGTCTAATTTTCAAGAGTTTGTCTATAACGGTTCAAAAGATAGGGCTAGATAGGATAAATTATATCAATTATGGGGACACCCTTTAGTTTCCAAATTTAAATTATATACTTAATGTTATAAAGGACTTAGATATACAGGTTCTTTGTAAATTTCAACCGTCTCTCTGTTACGGTTGAAAAGTTTGGCAATATACATCAAATTACATCAACTATTGGGACACCCTTTAACTTGTAATTATAAATATTTAATTTCTGATTATAAATATTGGACATTCTGTCCAATTTTCAAGTGATTATCTATAATGGTTCAAATGGTTCATATATTTAAATTGATGTCACATATGGGGACACCCTTTAATTTTTAAGTTTATTTTTTTATTAATTTCTGTTATTAGCAGCTATAGTGATATGCTGTTTTTTTTAAATTTTAAAAGGGTGCCCTTTACGGTTCATAATACACGTAAAAAACACGTATGTTGTATGGGGACACCCTTTAATTTTAAAAATTCTGAACTTCTTTTAAAATGGGACCAATCTGTAAGCATTTCCTTTATAATAAAAAAAATTTTTTAAATCGGTTCATAAATGACTGAGTTCTGCGGACACAAACATAAAAAAAGCAACATTCAGACGAATTGATAACCTCCTTCTTTTTTTGAAGTCGGTTAAAAAGAAGCAGCACCTCTATACTTTTTGTAGCTAGAATATGCAATGAAAAACCATGCTTCCTGTATGGTCACAAGAACCATATAATGTTCTCTGTAACAATATATATTTGTGTTGAACAAATTATATATTTATTTATTTAATTTAATTATAGTTGAACAAATTATAGTTGTTATAAACCATACTATGGTGCCGAGAAATAAGTCTTTATAAATATTTAAAATTTAAAATAAAACATGGCTGCTAATATAATTTAAAAATTAAAATATTATTAGGGGTCATCCATTTCCAGGTTGCCTACTTTTTTAATGAAAAAAAAACACAGAAAATTCAAATTTAATGGAGAATGTTTATTATCATTTGAAAGAACATTCTTTGTCATTTATTTTTTTGAAGATTATGTCTATCAAATGTTGGCCGTTGCAACGTCGCAGATGGTCCATACGGTGAGCGCAATTTTCGATGACTCGTTCGAGCATTTCGACTGGTAACTGGCGAATGACACGCATGATGTTTTCCTCCAAGGCCAAAATCGAAGCGTGTTTGTCTACACAAACTTTAGACTTTACATATCCCCACAGGAAAAAGTCTAATGGTGTGATATCACACGATCTTGGTGGCCTATCGACCGGCCCAAAACGTGAAATTATGCGCTCACCGAAATGTTCTCTCAATAAATCCATTGATTGATTGGTGGCAGTGTGGGAAGGGGCGCCGTCGTGCTGAAACCAAATGTCGCCGAGATCACGAGGTTCAATTTCAGGCATCCAATAGTCGATTATCAAGGCACGCTAAAGGTCGCCATTGACGGTTACGTTCGCACCGGCATCATTTTTAAAGAAATATGGATCGTAGATTCCACCGGCCCACAAACCACACCACACCGTTGTTTTTTCTGGATGAAGTGGCAGCTCTTGAATCTCTGCAGGTTGCCCTTCGTCCCAAATGCGGCAATTTTGTTTGTTTACATACCCATTGAGCCAGGATTGGGCCTCATCGCTAAACATAATTTGCCTCGAAAACGTCGGTGCTTTTTGGAACTTTGCAAGAGCCCATAGATCGAAGCGATTCATGCGTAAGTCTTTCCATTGTGAAATGCCAAACAATACTGAACAAAAATAACATAACAGCATGACACGACTCACACGTGAAAAGGCTATAGAAAAAGTACCTCGAAATGGATCAGCCTTTGATATTTAAGACCAAAAAATTTTTTTTCTTATGTGGGAACAAAATTAAATTCAAATTTTAAAACTATCTCGATTGAAAGTACCTGAAAGTTCATGACAATTTTTATTTTTTTTTTTTTTTTTTTTTTTTGTTCGAAAAAACGGGCTTTTAAAAAATTACTTTTCGTGAGACTTCATGAGTGCGTGTGTGATCAAAAAACGTATCACGTGAGCGAGTTTGACTAAAAAGAGGAGAACTAGCAGAGACCGAAACCGAGCCTCTATGTAAATTGGTGCAGCCGTTGAACTGTAATTTTACCAAAAAAATTGTGGCTAATTTTACGACGTGGGCCTGCATCCGTACAAATTTTGTATGGAGATCCTTTTTAAATCTAAAAAAAATTATAAATATCGCCGTTAGGATGTGATTAGTTTTTCTATTATAAAATATGTACATACATACGGGAACCATATTATGATTATTCACTTTAATCATATATTGTTTATATTTGATTATAATATATTAATTTTGTATCATTATATAATTATACCTTTTTGTATTCATTGTGTTTACTTAAACATAGTTAATATTTTACAATATTATTATTGATTTAAACAACAATATGGTTGTAACAATAACAGTATTATAGGAAACACAATACTGACCTTAAAAGGAGAACTATTAGAGACCGAAACCAAGACTAAACTAACAAACAAATTTGAATACCGCCGTTGGCAAATGATTAGTTTTTCTATTATAAAATATGTTCATACATTCGGGAGCCATAATATGATCATTTACTTTAATCATATAATGTTTATATTTGATTATAATATATTAATTTTGTATCATTATGTAATTATACCTTTTTGTGTTCATTGTGTTTACTTAAACAAAGTTATAGTTATATTTTACAATATTATTATTGATTTAAACAACAATATGGTTGTAACAATAACAGTAGTATAACAACAACAATAATACTGTTATTGTTTATAACAAGAATATTATAATTGTTATTCTATATAACAATAATATTACTTGGCTGCAATTTAGTACTTCAATCATAATAAGTTGATTGCCTCAACCATATTTTTTCCTTTTTTTTAGTGAAGCTAAATTTCACTAAACATAAGTCTTTTAGGCCGTTATGCAGAAAAATGAGAGATATATGCCCTAGCGAAATATTAATAAACAATTTTATCACTTTTCTGAACGAACGAGTAGACGGATGCATAGCCTAGGATCTTGTATTTTCGAATGGCAGATCCTAGGGTATGCTATGGCCCATTATGAGTTTTATAAAGAGCTGGGATTGCTTCTATGATTGCAACTACGCCTAGGAAAGGTTGCATATTATCACAATGAGTCCATATTTAATGTATTTATTTTATTTTTTATTTTATAATTTTTATTCATTTAATTCTTTTACTTTAAAAATTCTTTAAAAATTCATCAATTGAATACTTGGCAACTTTTAAATATTTAAATAGAAGACACAAAATTCTCCACATTTATTATGTTTTTTCTTTGTATTTTCTACGTGTCACATGACATTGTTCCAAATGCATAGCATGCCAGAAAATTACACAAAAATTTATTTTTCACCTCTAAAAACACTTTATACTCTTATGTGGCTACAAAGCCTTTAAAAAATATTTTTACGCTACTAAAACTATTAAAAAAAAATACTGACATAAAATATAAAATTTCTTTATTTTCTTTACTTTTGTAACCTCCATTTGCACATTTATTTTACAACCCATTCAGTGTCTCTTTAATATTTTGAATGCGTTTATAGTTTGCAACAACTAAAACAGGATATTTATTGTACATTTTTAACAACAACAACAACAATAACTGTAGTATTGTTAGCGCAGCATTCACCATGAGGCATGCAACACTGAGTACAAATAAATAGGATTTAAAAAAATCTATTGGTGCTTACACGTTAGTTGAACACAATACAACTTACTGCATGCAGTAGTGTTCAAAACTGTTGTCATTTAGATAATTTTTTTGTTTTCTACAAGGGACCTTTAAGTACAAACTTTTTTGCTTCTCTTCGTGACATCTTGTTTTATAAGTATTTTCTGTGTAATGTGTCTTTGCGACGCCTACTGGGGGAAGTGCAGAAAATCCTTAGAACTCCTTTCGATCCACTCTATGGCTAATCCTAAACCATCATCCTAATATCACAATTTGTTAGGCGTAACAGATCTTACAACCTCGAATTTCTAGAAATTCCCGACATTTTCTACTAAGGAGAGAGCACCGGGAGGTGCTCAATCGTTTTCTCCTCCTCCTATATCCGTTTCCCTCTGCAGAACGAGATATTCAAATTCCTGCAGGTTCACCATCCATTACATTTGCAATTTTCTTGCAATTGTACTGGGGTCTTAGAAGCTTCGCAAATAATCAAGCAACCTCACAAGGCCTTCTGGACAGCATGGACTCGAATTAATACTGCTAAAAATTTCGATTTAGCTTTGAAAGTAGTCGACACCAAATTTTAAGACCCTTACTTTTATAGTGCTTCAGTTAGGTTTAGGTATTCTTGTAACATGGAGGTACCCATCCCTAGATAAAATTCTAAAATTTATATAAAATTCAAAAATTATTGTAGAATTCTGTAAATAGTTTTCAAAAATTACCCGCTGACAAAAATAAAAGGTGCTGTCAAGTTTGCAGTATCATTAAATCGGTAAAATTGCTAAAATTGATGTATCACTACTTTTTCTCTATTTTGTATTGGAAAAGATATATTTTTGTCGAAAGCACTATCCCATATTTAAACCAAGACACTAAGGTACCTCCTTACAAAATTCTGTTAATATCCATCTAGTAGTTTTTACGTGATGCGAACACAAACAGACAATCCTAAAAATTTCCGTTTTGTACTCCATTTCGATTACAAACTGCACCAGCAAAAAAATTTTCAAAAAATATTTCGTGTACAAAAATTACTCTTTTACAGTTTTATTATATACTAGCTGTTGACCGCCACTTGGTCCTTGCAATATTTTGTTCGACTTTGCTTTGATAGCAATCCACACCAAAGCCTTACTTTTTTAATACTTCAGTAATGTTTTATGTATTTACTTTATCTAAAGTTTCTCATTCGTACTAAAATAAGTAAATACATAAACCATAACCGAATCACTAACCGATATATAATTTTTATATAGTTTAAGCATACCGATATGCATAGTTTAAGCATATCGGTTAGTGATTCAGTTATGGTTTATGTATTTACTAAATCAAGGGTCTAATCCTTACTAAACTAACGGCATACTTTTACTGCTTTTTCTCCACGTTCTTTTGGAAATAAGATATTTTTGTGGGATAAAAGGTATCCTATATTGGAACCAGAATACTAAGGTACCTCCTCACAAAATTTTATTTAAATCCATTCAGTAGTTTTCGCGTGATGCAAACACTAAAAAGGTAGACAAACAAACAGACAGGAAATTAGTTACTATTTTATTATATCTATAAATATAGATACTATTAAATTTGTATGGCAGATGGATAGAACGAAAGGTCCCATTTGCATCCTTTAGAGTGCAGAACCCTACATAACAATATTAGTCTGCTGAAATTTTCGACATAAACAGACAGATTTGGCATCACTGTACATAACCGTATGTTCATGTTCGCATGTTTAGGTAGTGTTTTGGATATGAATATAATCATAAATTGCTATATTTTCTATTTATTTACAACAAACTACTAGTTGTTGTCTATGTAGCTGTAGGTATAGGTGTTACCTTTAAGTGTGTAAGTGTGTAATAATGCATTTAATAAGCTTTTATAATGGCACATTTGTTGTTGATATTGTTAGTTTTGCCGACTCGTTTTCTATTTTTCCAACTTCTATTATAATATTTTATATTTGTTGCTTTTGTTGTTGTCGTTTATTGTTAGCAACTCTTTTATACACTTGCATCTAAACAAAGTAGATTTTTGTATTTGTGCATTGCGTTAAAAAGAAAGACTGGCAGTAGAACACCTTTGCTTTTACCTTTATAAACATCGTTTGACATAAACCCGGGATTTTAATAGAAACAAGTTGTTTCAGACCCATTATGGGAAGTGAGGTGGCGATGTATTTAATTTTCTGAATAGAAAATTATCTATTGAAATGGAAAAATGATTAATGATAATGCTGTGCTTTAAGTCAAAGCTACTCATTTTCAATTTAAGGCCAAAAAAGTCGATGAAGACAAATGAAAGCAAATCTATACATATAATAAAATAGTAACTCATTTCCTGTCTTTCTTGTTTTGTGTTCGCATCACGCAAAAACTACTGCATGGATTTTAACAAAATTTTATGAGGAGGTACCTTAGTATCCTGATTCCAATATAGGATACATTTTTTTCGCAATAATATCTTATTTCTTAGAGAAAGTGGAGAAAAAGCAGTGAAAGTACGCCGATTTTTTTCCGAATTAAGGGAATTGCATACTTTAAGGCATCTTTTATTTTTCAAAGCAGTATATTTGAAACACAGTTGCGCAACAGATGGGGCTGTTTTAAAATAATAGGGAAAATAAATTGAAAGCGGGATATTTTAAACACGGTTGCGACATAGATGGCGCTGTTTTAAAATAATGACAAATTATTAGTTTCTGCCAAATAGCCAATTGAATAAAATTTTTAATTGATTTGTATTTTTACTTTGTGGAATTACATTGTTATAAAATTATTTTAAACACCTTTTACAGAGCTTAACAATAATTTTTAAAATTTTATATAAAATTTAGAAATGTAGCCAAGGATGAAGGTACCCACCCTTGGATAAAATACTAAAATATATAAAATAAATACGTAAGAGTCTGAAAATTTGGTGAGGAATACTTTTAAAGCAAAATCGAACAAAATATTGTCAGCACGCATACAACGCGTGTGGGCACAGCTAGTAATTAATAAAATATTTAATTTGGGTACTAGTAAATTCAAGTTGTGGGAGAGGGTTATGCAGAAACAATAAGAACAATAATTAATCGTAAATTTACTAATTTTCTAGAAACTTTCCTAAGAAGTAGACGTGCTGCGAACTCAAGCCTAAATATAAATTCTTTAAATTTTAAGAAATGAATATAAAGTAAAATATTAATGTTAATTGTAATGTAATGTTAATTTAGACAAAAGCACTGTGAACCATGAAAACAAAATTTAGTTTTTATGCAATTTTAAAAGCTTTTCATTTACATACCTTTACTTATTTAGAAGATATTATTTGTGATGCAGAATCAAAATATTTTAGAAATACTTCCGCCATTTGTAAAGGGCTAGTCCGATTGATACAAAATTTGTCATGAATAAAGGAGAGGAGTATCTGAGCTTAACTGTTCACACTGAGCATTATTTACTTACCAAAAGCGCTGATATCTGGCCTTAAAGTTGGTAACATCGCACTTGAACATTTTTCTAGAGCTTATCATTTCTTAATTTTTTTATTTTGAATCAGTCGCACTAGCCATTTACAAGTAGCTAAATTATTTTCAAAATATTTTGATTCCGCCCTCTGTGCATTGTACTTAAAATATAGAGCTTTTTGTTGTCACTTTAAGTTATTTTATCTAAACTTTATTACTTTATAGTTTTATTTAAAGCTTTTTTCCAAAGCCTTCTTGCTAAGTTATTTATTTTTATCTATAACCAGTTATTTATGAATTTTTTAGCGTTATGCCATGAATTTAACTTAAAAAAATAAAAAAGTTGTACAGCTCTCAGGTCAGGATTAAATTTTTGTTTGATATTTCCTAAAGCTCTAAAACATATTTTTTAAATTTTATAGCTTTTAATTTATTTTTTTTATAGTAAAAATTCTTTGTAAAGGTTAGTGCTAATTTATAAAGCTTTCAGTTTAATTTTTAAAGCTTTATTTTAATTTATAGACTGAGAGTTATGCATTTTTAGCTTTATAGCATAACGCTTTACTTAAAGAACAATTAATAAAGTTGCTTAGCTTTCAAGTTAGGCTTAAATGTTTGTTTTTTGGAAGTTTTTTCTGTTAGTTTAAACTAATTACCTAAAGCATTAAAATATAGTTTTTACATTTTAAAGCTTTTAATTTAGTTTTTTACCAAAAGTTTTATGTTAGAACTTTACAGCTTTTCTTAAAATATAAAGTTTTTTATTCAAACTCAAAACTTATTGTTTTATTTTACACACAAATTTTTGGATTTAGTGTTTTTGTTTAAGCTTTATCACTTTTTGTTACAACTTATAAAAAAGAAAAAGCTGTTAAGCTTTTAAATTAAATTTGTCAGTACATTTTATAGCTGTTAATTAAAATTCAAAATCTTTAATTTTACAGCTTTAAGCTTTTTGAAAATTTTTATTCCAAAGCTTAAAGCCTTTACGTTGAAGAGCTTTTATCTACCTTAAACTTTTAAGCTTTTGTGATTTTTTATAAATTGCTTTTTAACAATAAATTATCACAAAGCTTTAAGCTTTTAATTTTCTGAGATTCTTTATTTATAAATTGCTTTTTAGCTTTTTCTAGGCTAAAAAAACATAAATAAAATTTTTATTCAAAAGCTTAAAGCCTTTACGTTAAAAGGCTCAGACTTAAAACCTTAAAGTTTTAAGATTCTGAGATTTTTTAAATTGCTTTTTAGCTTTTTCTAAGCTAGAAAAAGTTTAGACAATTTTTTAACTGTAAATACTTTTAGTTACGGATTTTATTAATTTTATTAATTTAAAAACATGCTACTTACCGCTGTTGTTGTTGTTGTTGTGCTTTACTTTTTACTCCCAGTGGCATATTACGATTTTCTTGGTTATTTATTGCGTCAGCCAATCTCTTATTGTTACCTACTCCTGCTACTCTCATTGGACGCGGGGTTGCATATGGATATTTTCTGTAATAATCATGATATGGCGATGATCTAGCCTCTTCCGTATTGTGTTGTTCATTATTAGGCCCGGAAAATTCTTCTACAGAATCATCATAGTACTGAGGACTGGGTGAAGATTCTTGTAGTTGCTGTCTATAATACGAGTAACTCGGAGGTGGCTGATGTTGCTGTCTGTAAAATATGTCAGGTTGTTGAGTTTTCTGCTGTTGTTTACTAAAATAGTCATAGTCTTCACTGCCCTGAGAATAATCTTGATAATTGTTACTAAAGGAATCTGTATCTTCATCTGTGTCTTGTTTGGGTGGCACTTCCGCCAATTGCCTGTTGGCTATAGATGAATCGGTATCGGTTCTTGAATAGACAATAACGGGTGTCTGCTCTTCATAATAGGTGTTAGATTTTTGTTTAGTAGAATTTGTTTTAGTATCACTGGCAGCTCTAGTTTGTCTCTCAGCATTTGATTCTTCTTTATTGATTTGTTGATTTTGTGTAAATTTGTTATTTGATGAATTTAAAGAGTCTTTTGATTCAGAGTTTTGAAAGCTTTCCACGAGTATCCTTGCCACTGTGGGCTGATCGGAGTAAAAGTTGTGCACTTGTAAAAGAGCAAATGCTGTAATGGCCAAAGAAAATATAACCAAAATAATAAAAGTAACATATTTTGAACAATCTTTGGGTTCGTTGTCATAATAATAATCGTATTTCCTCATGGCTTTATATTTTTTAGGATAAAAAGCTTTTTTTTCAAAATTTTACAAAATTTTTTTTTTTTTTTTCAAATAAGCTTTACGTTTTTATGTTTTTATATCTTTTGTTTAATCAAAAATATTTTTTTTAAATCCACAAAATTTTTTATAACCTCAGGCGCGTGGTGTGTTGTTTCGTTACATATCGCGTACTATTTGAAACTTTTCTTTTGATGTTTTGGTAAAATTCTTGATTTTCTTTTAATTTAATCTTCTTCATATTCTTCCTACCTTCCTACCACACTTTCGAAGGTGTGACATTAAGAATTTTAGTGTTAAACAAAAAATCATGGAATCACAGAAACATTAAGAGAAAATATTTGAAGTAAAGAAAAAGCTTTAGCATTTTTAACACGATTACTTGAACTCATGCTTAAACAATTAGTACGGCCCAGAAGTTATTGAAAAGTAGAACGAAGTATTTAAATGAATTGTAAACAAATCATAACACTTTTTTTATAAAAAGAAAATATAAAATGTGACTTGCTTAAGGTTCTTTGTTGTTTCACTGCTCTAGATTTAAGAAGTATAAACTCAAGCAAGGTTTAGTGGTATAAGCTGCTGGTTTTGTTGGACAATTAACACCTTTTGTGTGTTTAAGACAGTTATTTGTTAACACGTACTACTGGCCAGCATTTAAAAATTCTAAATATTTATTTATAAAAAAAACTGTTATTGATTTTAAGGTGAAAATATCTAGAATTACTATTTACCATATTTTTGTTTTTGCCTTTTTTAAGGTGAAAGTTTTATTAGTGCATTTTACTTTCTTAATAGACATTATGAATTAAATGTTTAGGCATGATTTGTTATCATGTCTCTATTAATTTTAATTATATTATTTTAACTAATGATAAAGTCACATTGAAAATTATTGGAGTCACTTTAATAGCTATAGGCCTACTGTAAAAATTTAAACACCTAAATTAACACACACAAAAATAACAATTTAAAAACAAAATTTAACAAGTAGTTAAGCTTATTGCCTTAATCTTTAAAACATATTTTTTTATATTTAAAAGTTTTTAATATAATTTTTCTACTAAAGGTTTTACGTTAAAACTTTGCTGCTTTTCTTAAAATATAAAGCTTTTTATTCAAGCTCAAAATTGTTGTTTTATTTTACACAAAATTTTATTTATCGCTTTACGTTATTTATCGCTTTATGTTAGAACTTATAAATAAGAAAGAGCTGTAAAGCTTTTAAGCTTTTAAGCTTTTAAAATAAATTCTTGCACATACTACACTTTACAGCTTATAATTAAAATTAAAATCATTAATTTTAAAGCTAAAAGCTTTTTAATTTCAAAGCTTTTATCTTCAAACTTTAAGCTTTTAAATTCAAAAGCTTTTTAATTTCAAAGCTTTTATCTTCAAACTTTAAGCTTTTAAATTCAAAAGCTTTCATTATAAAACCTTAACATAAAGCTTTTTTTATAAACTGCTTTTTAACTGCTTAATCTTATCCAGATAGCAAAAAATAATTTACAATTACTTTTATAATTATGTTTTTAAGCTTTAGGTATTTTTTTATAAAAATTTTTAAATTTATTTTTATTTTTATATTCGATATTTCGCTACACCATTGGGTAGGATCGTCAGGAAATAAAATAAAACCACTGGCACTTTTCCAGATAAAAGGCAATTTCTTCAGATGACTTTTTTTTAGATAGAAGTCACTTTTTGCATATAAAAGACACATTTTCGAGATAAAAGTAACTTTTCTCGATAAAAGTCACTTTTCAGATACAAGTCATTCTTTCCAGAAAGAAGTCACTCTTGCAGAAAAAATTTCACTTTTTTAGGGTCCCATACCCAAAGAGTTTAAACGTAACCCTATTGTTTTCGCTACAATGTATGTCCGTCTGCCTGTCCATCCGTCTGTCAGTGCCTTTTATCTCGCAAACCGTAACAGGTAGACTCTTAAAATATTCACAGAAGATGTATAACTGTTGCCAGTATAGCAACAAATACTAAAACTTATAGGGTGTTCCGATAGCAGCGTGTTATTCACGTATATGTGTTTATTTCTTAAACTGTAGAAGGCATACACTTAATATTTACAAGCAATAACTATAACTTAGTTCACTATAAACAAATTAAAAAAAATAAAACCTAAAAATTAAAGGGTGTACCCATAGTGACTTGAACCATAAGAGGTAGGTTCTTAAAATTTTCACAGATGGTGTATAACTGTCACCGTTATTGTAAAACTTATAGGGTTTTCCAAAAGTGACCTGTTATTTGCGTTTATATCTTTATATATTTATATACCCAAAGTTTAAAACGATAATAGGTAGACTTTTGAAATTTTTACAGGAGTGTATTACTATGCCCACTGTAACAAATAGTAAAAATGAAAGGGTAATTCAACAGTGATGTTATTTGCATGAATAAGAACTAATTTGTTAATCATAATAGATAGTGTCGTGATTAAAGGTTATTCCGACAAAATCATGATTTGAACGTAACTTTTGAAATTTGTATAGTAGATGTGTTGTCATCGCATATAGGGGTATTTTGCCAATCTAGCCGGACATTATTTTTTTTAGCTTATATTGGCTCTAATTCCTCCAATCCCACCACCAAAACGTCGCTGTGAAAAAAAAAAATTGTTTGCCAATTTCCTAAAAATATTAATTTTTAAGCTTTCCAATGCCTAACCAATCCGCGCCTCCCAAGAATATTATTAAAAAAATATTTTTGTAATTTGTTACTTTATAGTATTTTTAGTATAGTATTAGTATTTATCGGAAAATAATTAATTTATTCATAGTAATAACTTGTTTTTGATTGTAACGATAAATTTTATTTAAAATTATAACAATTAATTTATTTAAAACAACTTCTCCTTTGCACTAAGGTGATGATGAGTGCCATGGTTCTTCTTTGTCGGATTCTTCAAAGACCTCTTCCGAATCTGAATCCTCTTCAGCGTTAAGTACAGTTATTTCTGCAGCTAATTCAGGATTGGAAAAAAATCTTCTGCTAGTGTTACCATCGTTGGTGTTTCCAAATCCAGCTTTCGGTACACCCCAATATTAGCCCTAATTCACTTCTTAATTTTTCTTGGATATTTTTTTTCCTCGCGTTAACAATGGCTTTGTCTGCATCAGATTTTTTTTTGCCATTTTTTCATTGACAGTTTATATGACAGGTGTAATATGCTCTCAAATAGGCGAATTCTGGCGTGTAAAGTAGTTAGTCCGAAAGAAAGGGCATCTACGTCTATATCTCTTTTGATATTTAAATTGTTTTTTGTACAGGTAATAACAGTGTTAGATGTAATGATTTAAATAAATAAAACATCTATTAAAAACCAAAACATTTTATGAATATAAAAGGGTTTCTTACTCGTATTTACCTATCCAAGATAAGAAGGTAAAATTTTCAAAAAATCAATACAAAAAATGGACCAAATATTTTTTTTTTTTTACAGCATAAAAGAAGAGATCGTAAATTTTGTAGTGATATATAATATTTTTAGGATCGTGATGGAGATCACTCTTAAAAAGATTTTCACTTTTTTTTTTACCAAAAATTTTACAAAAAAAAAACTTTTTTTAATTTTGAACAAAATGTTTTATCATTAAAAATTAAAAAAAAAAAAATTTCTAAAAATTAACATAAGTAAATTAATTATCTAGGCTTAAGTTCTTAATTATAAAGAGATAAAGAAAAGTTAGATACCAGCAAAGCAGAATGCATTTTCTAGTTAGCTACGTCCGTCATCAGTACTCTTCGTATCGATCTACCCGGTAGTTTCAATTGTTATTAATTTTCTATTTAAACAAAGTTATCAAAGAAATAAAATATGAGAAATTTTTAATTTTACATTATATTTCATAGATTCGGTGATAAGTCGTCGATTTTATTTTGCATATCGACATGCCTTGTTGATATCAAACATATATCATCTGCATATACTAAATCTTCCAATTGGCTTTCTCAGAGTGGATGTACCATTTCTGGAATAACTTCTACTTAACCCTTACCTAACCTAAACTATTCATTATAAAGTCATAAGAAATAATCATCACGCTGAGAATAAAGCCAAGATCCTATAGAGTGAGAGATCATACATAGTCACTGGAGTCAACAGAGAACCTTTGGAGGTTTTGTTATTCTATGACCCGAAGGCAGAACACCGCACAAAGCACTTCATCCAAAGTGTCATAGCGTAGCTCTTAGTATATTGATGGTATGCAAGAACACAATGTGCGGTTTACCATCCCATAACTAGCATTTAGTCACTTTTATTGAATGACGTTAGCCTTTGGGCTGTTCCCTGAGATAAAGTCATAAATCGCTTTGCTTACCTAAGCTCTGTGAGAGCTTTTCAATGGCTTGAAAACTCCCCTTCGACATAGGAAATAGTTTTCTCCTTATCATAGCGAGCTGATATGGCAAAAAAGGGATGTGGTTCTTTAAATCCCCGTAGGAACCTTTGGTGTGCTAACCCGCTCGCTGCAAACATGACCCTCATAACTGGGAATATGTGGATAATGTGGATAATGTTGTTGAACCGAATTCATTCAGAGATGTTGCACAGTCCATAACTATCCCAGTCTTTAGCTTTTATTAAGGGTAAGATCTTTATTACATCTTGGCCTAATTGATCCTATAATTATAGGAGCCGTTAAAAAATTTTCGGGAAATTTTTCACTTTTGCGGCTACATAACCGCTACCTAAACGGTGTTAAGAATCATTCCTAGGAAGTTCATATGTTCTAGAAAGTTGTTTATTGAGACCTTAGGTTCATTTTTGTAGTTAATTGTTTCCTTTAATTTTGAACGGTTTGCTACCTATGGACCTGAACAGCGGAAAACAGGTAAAAAAAATTAAATTTTTTAAAGTTTTTTGCGATTTTGACCTTGAAGATGAAGTTTTTTGATTTTATATGTTCACGATTTTTGTTCTTTATGACAAGAGCTACAACTTTGCCTCAGAGAGTATATCAAAATTCCAAACGGTTTGCAAAATATGAGCTTGAGTAAATAATAATTTTTTTGCAAAAATGACATCGAGGCCCCACATCTTTGAGGGCCCATAAAAAAAATCTGGAGGACTTTGGGCAAAACTGGGAGACAGGGGTCTTTTTTTGGTATTTTATGACGTAGTGGTGTCCGTATATGGTTATTTTACCATGACTTAAAAAATTACACAGTGTGATATTTAAATATCTTCAATTCAACAACAAGTAAGGAAAATAAATTTAATAAAAATAAAAAGGTGTTCCCTAGATGTCGTGAATTTGAGGAATTTAATCTTCTCTTCTTAACGTTATAAATAGACACTTGATATTTACACAGGATATTTAGTACTATACTCTAATATAAACATTAACGGGTGCCTCATAAGACGTGAAAAATTAACAACTTGTATTTGTAAGGTTGTACTGAACATAGAATGGAACCCTACATGTGTGAGTCTGACTTTCACTTGACTGATTTTTTTAGAAAAGAGGTTAATTTTTCCAAAATAAAGTCACTTTTTTCACATAAATTTTCAGAAAATAAAAATCAGTTTTTTCACCTAATGTTTACGTTTCCGCGAAACGATTCCTTTTTTCTAAAAAAATATTTTTTGTTTTTCAAAAAAAACAATGCCCCGAGTGAGGCTCGAACTCACGACCTTAAGATTATGAGACTTACGCGCTGCCTACTGCGCCATCGAGGCCATGTTATTTGGAAGTCAAATTGTCGCTACGTAGTGGCCAAAATTAAACTGATATGTAGTGATGATAGTATTAAGCTTGAAATATAGCGAAACTATTATTAGTTTATTTATTTGTTAGCACCTAAATTTATATTATCATCTATTGCTTTGAATATAAGGGTGGGAGAGTGTGAAAATTAAATCCAGTAATAAGAACCTGTAGTTTGAATAACAAAAAAATTAAAATAATTGATGAATATTGAATGTGTAGAAGAACAAAAATAAGAATTATGTAATAAAAAAAAATATTTTAAATTTATTGGGGACTTAAAACTAACTCATAGTATAAAGAGTCATCGTTTTGTCCTACATATGAAAATGTATTTAGTTTTCCAATTTTCCTATAAATATTTGGTTGGCAATCACTATTCTTCTTTTTTTTCTAAGTTATGATTTTCATATATTTATTCGATTTTACTTCCCTTTTCTCTGCATAGTAAACTTGATAAATATCTTGTAACATTGATAGGGCCACAAAGTTTTGCATAATTTTTCAAAATAATATTTTGATATCTCTTTCAGAAAACTTGATAAACGAACACATTCAAGTCTGTGCCATATTCACAACATGTGTGTAAGTGTATGTTACAAACTTTCTTGGATGTCATGTTGTTACAACAGATTAAAGAGGGTCAATTGAACAGTTATTGATTTACTTATTGTAATTTAAACTGAAGTTTAACTAATGGTTTTCCTTCCCTTTGCCCATGTTCTTTTAGAACTTTCTTACTTTTTTTAATTTCCATATAAAATTCTTTTAATATCTGCTTCAAGCCACCCTCGCATTGTAAGATGAAGTCAATATATTTCCTATTTTAATATTTTCTTTGCCACTTTCAAGTAATTTGAGTTTAGAAAGTCTTGTAAAAGATTACACTTAAGATAAGACTTAACAAGTTTTTTATTCACCAACTAAAACATATTTTATATTGAACAGAATTTTCATTGCTTCACTACCATACACTGGAGCATACAGCACAAATACTCTCACAACTTTTAGATAATAATTTAAAACATTGAATTGATGGTTTTAGGCTTATGAGAGCTAGTAGAAGACTCTGTTTTTTAAAAAGGTACTTTTAGGTTATTTTTTAAAAAGTACTTTTTGAAAAGTCCTTTATTGAGGTACTTTTTAAAAGCATCTTTATTGAGGTTCTTTCTTTTTAAAAAGTCAAAAAGGTTTTTTAAAAGGTACTTTTATTAAAAAATATTTTATTAAAAATATATTTAATTAAAAGGTATTTTTTTAAAGCTACTTTTTAAAAAGTCCGTCTCACAATGTCGCAAGAAATCGCTCGTGCGCTCAAATACATTTAAAACAAAAACAACATTTTTTAATTTGTTTTTGCTTTTAAGGTAATTGTGCGAAAGAACGCACTCTAACGACATCATTGTACAGGGCGTAATTTTTCTAAAGGTACTTTTCTTAAAAGGTCCCTTTTAAAAGGAATTTTTCAAAGATACTATTTTCCAAAGAGACTCTTTTAAAAAGGGAAAAGCAGTTTTTTAATAGGTCAATAGGGTTTTTTAAGGTACTTTTATTGTACAGGGTGTAATTTTTTTAAAGGTACTTTTCTTAAAAGGTCCTTTTTAAAAGGAATTTTTCAAAGATAATATTTTCCAAAGAGACTCTTTTAAAAAGGGAAAAGCAATTTTTTTAATAGGTCAATAGGGTGTTTTTTTTAAGTTACTTTTATTAAAAAAATATTTTGTTGTAAATGTATTTAATTAAAAAGTACTTTTTTAAAGCTACTGTTTGAAAGCCCGTCCTACAAAGTTGCAAGAATTCGTTCGTTCGCCCAAATACATTGAAACCAAAAAATGCTCCCTTTAAAAGGCAAAAGTCAATTTTTTTTAAATAGTACTTTTGTACCATCAAGGAACATGCAGTAATTCTTCTAAAAGTACTTTTCTTAAAAGGTCCTTATTAAAAAGAATTTCTTAAAGATACTATTTTTAAAAGGCAAAAGAATTTTTTTTTGAAAGCTACTTTTGTTAAAAGATACTAGTTTTAAAAGAGAAACTTCTATTTTTTACATAAAGTACTTTTAATAAAAGGTCTTTTTTAATAATTATTTTTCTTGCAAAGATGCTTTTTAAAATATAATTTACTAAAATTAAATTATAATTTAATAAAATTACTCATTTTAAAGGGTATTTTTTAAGAAGTAATTTTATGAAAGGTCCTTTTTAAAGGTACCTTTCGAAACATCTTTTATTAATGACCTGTTTTTAGGGTTCTTCTTTTTTTAAAGAGAATATTTTTTAAAGTAATTTACTTTTAAACATGTTGACATTTTCAAAAGGTAGATCATACAAAATGTATTTTTGGATAATTTTTTAAAGTACCTTTTTAACAAGTTTTATAAAATTTGTTAAAATATGTAAAATATATATATTGATGTGCTCAAATATGCATATATATGTATAAAGAAAATATATATCATATATATTTTCATATAATTTGTATTCCCAAGAAACTTTATATATCAAATATCATATTCTCTACCAAACTTTACACTTTCTACTAATGCTTCCGGTCCCAAATGTATAATCACTTGCGTTTTGAAAAAGCTTTACTTGATACTAACACTAAACAGTATTGGCAAAATAATTTTAATAAAAACAACTCTGTGTGTCATATTGCTAATTCGTTCCTAATGCAAACTATAATAGTTTTGCGTGTATGCGTGTGTACACACACGTTATCATACTCATGCTTCTGTGGGTACACTTGTGTATTTCTATTTTCTGTTTATCTCTGTTTAGTGCTCTAAATATAATTTGAATTTTTAAATTATGATACAACAACAAAAATAATACAATGGAAAAGATTGACCAAAAATTATGCACTGTTGAATGTCCTTTACACAAAGGCATGCAGTAAGTCGGAAAGTTTTGGCAGAATATGTGACGACGCACAGAGAAAGGGAAAGGGGTGAAATGTACTGGCGAAACGAATGGGAACGAATCGAGTACAGAAACAAAAACCATACATTTTTTTGAAACCATTGAAGTCTTTCAGTGAACTTTTTAAAGGGTTAGCCAATTTTTTTTTTTTTTTTAATTGGGGTAAAATTTAGTCAGGAATCAAAAGAAAGTGACCCCTGTTTAAACAATTTATTGTAAAATTTTATAGAAAATTTTTTGTAAAACCTTTTTCGAAAATTTCATAGAAAATTTTTTGATTAAATTTTATCGAAATGATTTGAAAAATTTTTTTGTAAAAATTTTATAGAAAATTTTTTGTAAAAATTTTACAGAAAATTTTTTGTAAAAATTTTACAGAAAATTTTTTGTAAAAATTTTACAGAAAATTTTTTGTAAAAATTTTACAGAAAATTTTTTGTAAAAATTTTATAGAAATTTTTTTGTAAAAATTTTATAGAAATTTTTTTTTTGTAAAAATTTTATAGAAATTTTTTTTTTTTAAAAATTTTATAGAAAATTATTTTTTGTAAAAATTTTATAGAAAATTATTTTTTGTAAAAATTTTATAGAAAATTATTTTTTGTAAAAATTTTATAGAAAATTATTTTTTGTAAAAATTTTATAGAATTTTTTTTTTTTGTAAAAATTTTATAGAAATTTTTTTTTGTAAAAATTTTATAGAAATTTTTTTTTTTTTTGTAAAAATTTTATAGAAATTTTTTTTTGTAAAAATTTTATAGAACTTTTTTTTTGTAAAAATTTTATTCAATTTGTAAAATTTTTACCAAAAATTGATTGTAAAAATTTTATCAAAAATTGTTTGTAAAAATTTTATCAAAAATTTTTTGTAAAAATTTTATCAAAAATTTTTTGTAAAAGTTTTATCAAAAATTTTTTGTAAAAACTTAATCGAAAGTTTTTTGTAAAAATGTATAGAAATTTTTTTATAAAAATTTTATCGAAAGTTTATTGTATAGAAAAAAGGTTGTAAAAGTTAGTATCTTCCTGCAATCTATATTGACCATCCCAATGTGCCTATTAACTGCTTCTGGTTGACAGAGTGTTCCCTACGGGCCTTCGGCTACTTTAATGAGTATACTTTTTTCCGACCGAATTATTTTATTACAGTAGCGAATAAAAAACATACTTTAGTTAATAACAAAATTTCTACAACAAGTAAATTTCTGAAGCAACGCAAATTCAACTTATTTAGTGTTCGCCATAGTCATTTAAATTATGTGTCAATTCTGTCCGCTAAACTTACACTATTCACAGGGCACAGGGCAAATTAAAGCGCCGAAATTGTTGATTACTTACATCGCAACAGCTAAAATGAACATTAAATGCTTAACAAAATGTTGATGTATTTTTAACACCAACATCCTAAAAGTATGCTATTGAAAAATATACTAATGAAAAAAAACGAACACTACATATTAAAATATTAAAGGAGAGAAAAGCGTGTAGCGCTTAAAGCCACTACAACAAAAGTAACTTAAAACCAATTAGTTTAACCAGCAAAACAAAAACAACACGCCCTCAACATAACTGCAAACACTAACACACAGAAACCACAAAATAACAAAAACAAGAACACAAAACATGACACATACATACTCGCTTCACATATACACTTTCAAATAATAAACTGGTTATTGTTTTGCCACACAAACCCATTTGCATGTTACTTTGTTGTAAAATTATACGCTCTTTATTCGAGATTTAATAAAATTAAAGCAGCATACTTTCAGGTATTCTTAGTATATGCTTAGGAGCCAAAAATTTATTTTCCTTTCTTTTATGCTGTAGTTAAATCAAGTTTTACTATTTTGTTGTTTGAGGCAAAATTGCTTTAATAAAACTTTTTTAATCTTTAATACTTAAGCCTTAAGGTATGCTTTTGTTTAATTGTATCTCTTAAAACGTGCACCCACCATTATTTCCACACAAAAATGTTCTTATTGTTTTTATAGTAAAATAAAATTTCCGCTGAAAAATTTCAAAAATGTTTTTGATACTGTTGTAGCATGTTGATTTCAATGTTGTTCGCTTATTGCCAACACGTGTTGAGTGCAATGTTTCTATGCCACCATACACAATATTATGCCTTGAATGTAGGCTGCAGAAAGTGAATAAACTTAAGAAGTACAATCTAGATAAATATATTTCTTACATTAAGTAGTAAAATTCAAAAATATTTGTTTTCACAAGGGTGTAACTTTCTCACATGTATTTAATTGGTATGTATAGATTTCAAATCACTAGAAATTGTAACAAGGTACTGGTATATTAGCGCAATATTTTGTTACAATTAAGGTGTTGTTTGAGCCTAAAAACTTGCCACGCAAAAAGTGTAAAGTGTAAAAATTCTATAAAGGCATTTCTACCTTTGTTGGGGCAAATGAAAACCTTCTAATACTTCAAATAATAAACTCTTTTAAATTATTAATCGTATATTGTATTTTAAAATATTATAAACTATGCAAAAAGGTTAAAAACATAAACTGCCTAAAAGTATGCTTAGAAAATTAAAAAGTACTTAAGATTTTAAAATTATTATTATAATTATTATTTAATCATTATAGTTTTTACGTATTGCGAACGCAAAGAAAGAAGGACAGACAGACAGACAGACAGGAACTGAGTTACTATTTTATTATATCTACAGATTTATTTTTTAATAAACCTGTATCTTTCCAAAAAAGATCTTTTAAAATTGTCTTTTGAAAAAAACTGTTTTGAAAAAAATATCTTACAAGAAAATACTTTTTATAAAAACTCTCGTAAAATATTTCTTAATAAAACCTCTTACAAACAGATACGCATTTAGTCTAGGTAAAACAATACCGAGGACCGCACAAATGGGTTTGTCGTAGTTCTGCAAGGTCTTGAGGCCTCGGTCTGCCAAGAAACGACGCACAGTAAGTAGAGAAGGCTGAACAATGCCAAAGGAGTAGCTTCTCCGACGCTTTCTCTGTCTCTTTCATCCTGACAACTTCTACAGAAGTCATTATATGGGAGATTTAATCTCTAGCAATCTCTAGCATTGTCACCAATATAACAGTGCCCTGTCAATACAGCCACTAGTGGGCCCATCTGTCCTCGAGGGACTTTCAGCAGACTTGCAATAATATTGAGGACATAGGAACCTTGAGATCGAACTGGTGACCACGTTAGACCTTCAGGTCTGCCCGGCTCCTCTTGAAAGTTGTTTTTATAGCAGTTTAGCGAGACGTCGAGTAGTCGATACATCTCCTGATCTTTAAGGCAGGTTTCAAATCTACCAAGATCATTTAAAATGGTTACTATGTTTTTTGTTTAGAAATTTTGGATTTTTTTCTTGATTTCTAGATTTAATAAACTTCTCATTTGGTTTATTAAATTTTGAGCATAAGAATCTGGGTTTTTATTCGAAAAATTTTAAAAAAAGTCCACTGACGATCTGGGTAAGCACCAGTGAAATAGCTATATGCTATATGGATATGTTTTCCAATAGTAATCTGTTTGGATTACTATATAATAAATTTAAAAAAGGAATTATGCGTTATAAGAAATAATTAATAAAAAAAAATTATTTATTTATTCCACATCACAAAAAAAAATATTTTGATGAAAAAGACTTGGAGGGGATTTAGACATTGATTTAAAAACATGCCTTTTTTGTTCGGAGGAGAGAAGGAGGGTACGATTTGTGTTTTGATATTGGAAAAGAAATCGTACCTTTTTAAAAACCTAATTAAAAAAGACACGTCATTAAATCATCGCCTAAATACTGCCTTGTTTTTCACCATAAAATCATATAGATAATTTAAGATAAAATTTACTAATTTTTCCAACTGCTTTCTTGAAGGTGCTGTTTCACCATAAAGTTCTTTTTATACCAAAAAGAGCTTCTTTTAGCGAAAAATCAATTTCTTACCCCCAAAAAAAGCAATCTTCTATTTTCCTTTTCAAACCGCCTGACTATATGCTTTAATTTATTACAATTTATAACTAACAAAAAGTATACTTTAGATTTCAAAACAAATTTGCAATGCTAATCATAACTTTAATTTTTCCTTATTGCATTTTTAATACAAACTTATTCTTCTTATATTTTTTGGTGAACAAATAAATTGTTATTTGATTTATGCTAAAAGAAAAAAAGAAATACCTCATTTTTTTATTTTTAAGTATATTAGCCTAAATTTTCATGTAATTACTTAAGTTTTTAATTCTCCAACTCAAACAAAAATTTTTCAAATTTTTCACAAAAGTTTTGCTTAAGCATTTTTTCTTAGAAACTGGCAAGAAAACAATGTTGAAGGCAAAGAAAAAGAAAAAATATTTAAAACGGAAATTCAAATTGTTTACAAACTACTTCAGGCAAAAATATCACTCACTGTAACATTATTGCCATAGCAGCAGCAGCAGCAAGAGAGGTGCAGGGTGAGCTAAAAGCACTAAAAGCTAAACACAAAGTCACATCACAAGTTGTAGTAAAAATGTATCATTACAATCTGTTCGGTTTAGAATCAACCACAGCAAATCAACATTAAGAATCAAGCAACAGATTCATAGAAAATACCAACAATCATGTTGTTGTTGTTAAAGCAACAATACTTTTATTTTCCTTAACTCCTCGTTTCTTCTCTCTAAACTCGCAAACAAAAAAGGTATTAAAGTGTCTCTGAAACGAAATAAGAAATCATGACTGCCGCTACTTGTGCTACTGCTACCATGTGGCAAGAAAAACCAAGAGTCATTAAGAATAAATAAGAAGAAACAAAAATTAAATGTGGAAAAAGCAAGCAGGATTAAATATAGAATTTACCTTAAGGTACATTAGAATAATAGGACTGAGGCTGAGAATAACAGAGCTTCGTAAAATGTATTTATTCTTTAAAGTGAGCTAGAAAGTAAAAACAAATTACTTTTTAATCTAATGTATTTAGTAAATAAATTTCTTAAATTTACCTGTAGTAGATTATAGCACTTAAAGTTATTTAAATTTATTTTGGCATAGCAGAGAAGAAAAGAAAAGATGTGAATAAAAATAAAGAAATGATTTAAATTTAGCTAAACTAAGTTAGAAAAAGAACCAGAGGAAACGTTGAAAAAATAAAATTATTTATCGCAAATGTACGTGCGGGGTTGCACAGTGGGATAGATTTTAAACATTTTGAATTATAATCGTTTGAATAAATCGGTCTAAACTAGAGATCTTAAAAGACCCCCTTACCTCGTTCCTCTAACTAAATTGTTTAATTGTTTATATGAAAATATAATAGTCATCCTGTTTAACCTGAAAAAAATACAATAAATTAACAATATAGCTTCGATTCTACTATCAAAGGGTAGTAAAACCCTATACTCAGTTTGGCGAAATTGGAGATCAATCCTTATTTATTTTCCTCGAAAGATTCGGAAAATCAGTGGGGCCCTTCAAAAAAGGTGAGGTGGCAAAGGGCGAAAACTTATCACCATGGTTTTTCCAGTTTCAAAAATTAAGCAACTTCAAACCCCTCCAGACAATCCATCAAAAAAGCGAACTCTTCTGGAAAAATAGAGTAAAAATCATGGCAAAAGGTCTGGCAACCTCCACCAACTGAGAAAAATAGAAAAAGGTTGAAATCAATAATTAGCAAGGTTTCCCACCACTACACCAAATACACGGAAGGCGTTGTTTCTAGGCAACGACAGATGGCAGCCCGATTTTCCTAAAATCTGCGGCAGCCAACCATCTACTCAGATGGAAGAAGAACCGATTAACAATGAGATGCTTTGTGGAAGCCATATGCTCCCAAGAGTGGTAATGGGAAAAAAAATAAAAATAGGCAGATATAAAAGCAAACTACTCTCTTAATGAGTCCCTTTTCGCCTTATTCGGTATGGAATTATTTCAGGCATCCAATTGATAATTTATGACCACCTTGCATACATACATTGAGCCTCGTACTAACACTAGCCTTTACTCTGCATTGAACAACAATCTTTGTAAGACGCGAAAACAACTAAGATGGAGATGCTTTGTGGAAGCCATACAAAGCTCTCAAGAGGGGTAATGGGAAAAAATAAAAATAAGGAGATATAAAAGCAAACTACTTACTTTTTTAGGTCGTTAATTATTTCAGGCATCCAATCGATAATTTATGACCACCTTGCATACATACATGGAGCCTCGTGCTAACACTAGCCTTTACTCTGGATTTGAAGTAATTTTAGACTGCTGGCCTTCTTCCTCATCACAGGGTCTCTTGTAAATGCTGTCATTTAACCAAGGCTTATTTCCCTCACGTTATACGCATTGAATATTTGATTCTTAGCCTTATGTAAGCCTGTGCTAGACATTCACATACAATGTTCTTTATCTTCTCAGACTCTTCCACACACAGTTTTCAAGCATCATCAACACTTTGATCTTCATCTTGGCCAGATGATTCTTTCACCTGGCACTAATGCAGTTATCCAGTTTAAGGTTTTTTAATTATATGTAATCAACTTTCTTGATTTTGTTGCGAGAGACTATGGCCTAAGGATAGCCTTTAGAGGATAATCCGTCCTTCTCTTGAGAGGTATTCGTGTTTATCTTTTGCGGCCTATCAAAACCGGAATTGCGTTAGAAACTGATCTTTCCACCTATTGCGAGGCTTGCTGGCTAAGCGCTGTCTGATTCTCACGGTCATTTTTCATTTTATCAAAATTAGGATTCATAAAGTCTTGAGAGGTATTCGTGTCCATCTCTTGCGGCCTATCAAAACCGTAATTGCGTTAGAGACTTATCTTTCCACCTATTGCGAGGCTTGCTGGCTAACCGCTGTCTGATTCTCACGGTCTTTTTTCATTTTATCAAAATTAGAATTCATAAAGTTCCCAGTAATGGAGAAAAGATGTCCACCCACATAGACCTTCACGAGCACGTTCATCTATATTAAAACTGGAGATTTTTAGGCGTTCAGCAAATGTTCGACTTATTTGTGTCCTTCTACTAGAGACAAGATCATGGTCGCCGCCTACAGGCCTTTTTTACCGAAATTACAATCAAACAAACCTCCCTCAGAGTTGCAAAAATTGGTAAAAGCCATGCTTAAAATAGAAACTGTTGCCCAAAACTTTTTTTTAATGCTGCCTCCAATTAACAATTCTTTACATCTTTTCAAGCAATTCAAGCGAACTGAAAAGTTGTGACCAGCTTTGGTTTTTAGGTTTAATTTAAGTATTTTTAAATTCAGCTGTTTTTGTTTATATTCTTTATAATCACTTTCCAATATCACTTTTTTCCCAACAAATCAATAAATAAATTAATTAATTAATTAAATTGTTCACTGACTTAATTTGAAATCACACCTGTCTTTAGTTATTTTTTTTTTTTTTTTGCATTCGGAAAGCGTGAGGGATTTGTCAAATCACTTTTTTATACATAATATATGTATTTTTTTATAGTTTCTATTAAAAATCATGGTAATCACTCTTACACACAGACACACACACACAGTCACAAAAGGAAAAAAAGGAACTCAATAAACACCTGGCCATATGGTTGCACGTTTCTTTTTTTTACAAATGTAAAAATGTCTGTGTGTTGTGTGTGTGAATATAGAAAAGCCATAAAACTAATATACAGGATACTACTATTCATGCATACGTACATGTAAATATGTTTGAAAATATATACATATGGGTCACTCCATGCCAAACGGGACAATTGATTTTTTTTTATCTTTTTTTAGTTTCAAAAAATAATTTTTGTTTTCTAAAAAGAACATAAAAAACTAAATTTTTTTAAAGAGAAATCTACAAACTGGAGCATAATTAAAGAAGGTATAAGGTAAAGTCAATCGAATCTTAAAAAATCGAATAATCGGTCGTCGACTTATATCTACCTCCTCGTGGTGGCAACTGACTACAAGCTTCAAGTTAGATCTTGTCTCTGCTAGCTATTATTAGGTCCACCAAACTCTCGATATCTTTCGAACTCCAATTTTAATATAGACTTATTTGATATGTGTGGTTGCATATCTCTCCTCCATTACTTGGAATTTTATGAATTCTAATTTCAATAAAATCAAACAAAACCAGGAGAGTCCGACAGCCATAGACAAGGAAGCCTAGGAAGCAAGAGGTGAAAACATGGAAAAAAGTGCGAAAAGTCTCTATAGGCACTCCAAAGGCAATAGGCTCTCAGCTTTGATATAATCAAGGTACCAAGAGCTAGATAAATGGGTTATTGAAAGATCATAAAAATCTGAAGTTTCATCAGGCCAAGATAAAGATCGAAGTAGATATTAAATGCAGATTGTGACAGGAAGAGATTGTGACAGTAGCGCTTAAGAAGAATGAGGAAGTATAGCATTGGGCACGTGTCGAACTCCATATTTAAACAAACTTAAGCATTAATTAAAAATTAATTTTCATTAAAATGGCCCGCGAGAATGCAAAAGCGGTTAAAAAGCAAGCCTGGCAAGAGGTGAAGAGGTCAGTCTCTGATGTAATTCCGATTGTTATTGGATGGTAGATATGATATAATTACCTCTCAACAGGTGAATGGATTAATCTCTAAAGGCAAAATTCAGCAAAAAATCTCTCGGCTTAAACTAAAGTTGCTTGGAGGAAGTCAGAGAAGCTCAAATGCCGATCCGATGAAACTCATGAGTTGAAGAAAATTAGCCAAAAGACTTCTGCGGAAACTTATTACGGAAGACGTTATATACAATTAGTATATGGAAAACAACATCAGCTGTTTTTCTGATGGTTCTTTAATGGGCAGGAGCAGGTGTATACTTAGCTGAGTTAAACTTGTGCTGTATTCTACGCTGGGGATACGTCTCCGTTTACCAGGCAGAATTGCTTGGGCTGCTGCATGCGTTGGATCACTTGCTCTTGACAACCAGTCCATTATAAAACGCATAAGACAGATGAACGTGTACTAGAAACTTGTGCTGGAATGTGTTTTAAAACCTAACAGATGTACCTCGGTTAATGAAATAACATTGATGTAGGTTAAGGAACATATAGACACAACTGGAAGTGAAGCAGCGGACCAACTAGCAAAGAAGGAACTGCTGTGAATTTCTGTGCACCAGAATCCAGAGTAGCGCTGGGTAATAGCATAATAGCGAGCTAAGGTCTTACAATGGGTGAACTCATTAAACCAGAAAAGGTGGAGGGACCCATTATGGAAGTGGTCTGCTGCGATATTCTCTCTACAGTAATATAATTAATATATAAGTATTATCTGACCAAGGTAAAGATCGAAGCAGATGACACTTGCAGACTCTGTCTGAATGAGTCTGAAACGGTAGAGTACATTATGTGTTAATGTCCAGCATAAGGTTAAGGACAACAGACACACATACATATGCATATGTTAAACTAGCTGTGCCCACACACGTTGTGTCCGTCCTTACAATATTTTGTTCGATTTTGCTTTGAATGTAATCCACACCAAATTTTAAGACTCTTACGTATTTACTTTATATAAGGATATCCTTCCCTGGATAAAATTCTAAAATTTTAAAAATTATTCTAAAGTTCTAAAAAAGGAGTTTAAAATATTTTAATTGTACAAAATAAATATACAAATTTTATTCAATTGGCTATTTGGCAGTAACTATTTGATATTTTGTCATTATTTTAAAACAACGCCATCTGTTGCGCAACCTTGTTTAAAATATGCCGCTTTCAAAAATAAAAGATGCCTTAAAGGTAATGCATACTACCTTTAAATCGGTAAAAAAAAATCGGCGTACTTTCACTGCCTTTTCTCCACTTTCTCTTGGAAATAATATATTTTTGCAGAAAAAAGGTACTCTATATTGAAATCGAGATACTAAGGTACCTCCTCATAAAATTTTGTTAAAATCCATCCAGTAGTTTTTACCTGATGCGAATACAAACAGAAAAACAGACAGACATTTATGCAGGAAATGTTGCTCTTTTATTATATGTATAGATGTGAAAGCTGTGGGAGGTCTAAGCCTTAGACAAATGCTAGCAATTAAACGAAACTTCGTGATGAGGAAGATGGTCGATAGTTATCAGTCAACAGGCTGAAAACACTATAGTCGGAAATTAAGGTTAGTGTTAGTTCGAGACTTAATTATAAGGTAGTCGTAAATCATATGCCTGAAATCATTGAGGTTTAAGCGAGTTAGAAAACGGACCCATAAAGATGACCACACTACTTCAAAATGAATGAAAATAATTTTAGTTTTTAGTTTGTTTAATTATTATTCAAGAAAATCAAAAAAACTAAATTATTCCAACTGTCGTGGAACGATCCATATATTAATTTCTCTAGAATATTTATTCATAAACGTATAAACATATAACAAGCTGTTTTACGTATCCGCTTCCGGTTTAACAACACAACTACAGCGACTTCAGAGTACAAGTGCACAAGAGTACGAGAAAGAACAACAACAATGACAACACAAAAAATCCAGGTTATATTTATATGACCATCATTGAAAAGCTTAACTTGCATATGCGACATATGCAAATTACATTTTAAAAGAAATAAATCCGACAGTTGCTGCAGCATCATACCAACCACACACACACACACGTATCTAGTACCCAATATTGTCTACTACCTTTAACAGCAGCAATATAAAATTAAATCAAATCTAGAGAAAAATAAATAAATGTGGACAAAGGCGTTACAAAAAAGGATAAAGGAAAGAGAGAAAGGTGAAATAAAAGATTGAGGATTTAAGTAAAAAATACTAAAGAGGATAAGTAGTATTAAGGGGTCAGTGTATGTTATGAGTGTGTGTATTTGTATGTGTGTAATGTGTTGCAGTGTTACTTGTGGCAAATTTTAAACGGTTTGAAAATTGTTAAAAACCTACATACAACAAACACACACACTTTCGTTAAGTATAAACGACAAGGAAATATTTAAATATTTTTATAAATGGAACCAACTAAAAAGGTAACTCTGGAATAAATAAGGATGTCGAAAGGAGTCAAAGTTGTAAGTAATAAAACTGAATAAAACTACCCTGAGCTTGCACATGTTATAGTACAAGAGAAAATGTTAGGAAAATTTTATCGAAAATTTTTTCTAAAAATTTTTTTGTCAAAATTTTATCAATAATTTTTTGTAAAAATGTTATCGAAATTTTTTTGTGAAAATTTGATCGAAAGTTTTTTTACTAAAATTTTATCAAACATTTTTTCTAAAAAAATTTTTGTGAATTTTTTTTGTGAAAATTTATTATTTTTGTCAAAATTTTATGGAAATTTTTTTGTAAAAATGCTATCGAAATTTTTGTGAAAATTTTATCAAAAATTTTATCGAAAATTTTTTTGCCAATATTTTATCGAACATTTTTTCTAAAAAATTTTTTGTCAAAATTTTTTCTAAAAAATTTTTTGTCAAAATTTTATCGAAAATTTTTTATAAAAATGTTCTCGAAAATTTTTTGTGAAAATTTTATCAAAAATTTTATCGAAAATTTAATCGAATATTTTTGTGAAAATTTTATTAAAAATTTTTTGTGAAAGTTTAAGCGAAAATTTTTGGTGTAAATTTTTAATGAAAATTATATCGAAAATTTTTCGTGAAAATTTTATCGAAAATTGTTCGTAGAAATTATATCGAAAATTTTTCGTAAAACTTTTATCGAAAAAATTTTTCTAAAATTTTTTTGTGAAAATTTCATCGAATTTTTTTTTGAAAATATTATCGAATATTTTTGTGAAAATATTTTCTAAAAATTTTTTTTGAAAATTTTATCGAAAATTTTTTGTGAAGATTTTTTCAAAAAATTTTTTTTTTTAATTTTATTGAAATTTTTTTGTAAAAATTTTTTGTGAAAATAATTTGTGAAATATATTGGAAAATTTTAACGAAAATCTTTTGTGAACATTTTTGATGAAGATTTTTTCAAAATTTTTTTTTATAAAAATTTTATCGAAATTTTTTCTAAAAATTTTATCGAAATTTTTTTCTAAAAATTTTATCGAAATTTTTTTCTAAAAATTTTATCGAAATTTTTTTCTAAAAATTTTTTTGTGAAAATTTTATCGAAAATATTTTGTAAAAACTTTATGGAAATTTTTTAGTCAAAATTTTATCGAATTTTTCTTGTAATAATTTTATCAAAAAATTATTTTTTTTAATTTTATCGAAAATTTCTTGTAAAAATTTGACAGAATATTTTTTGTAAAAGTTAGAACCTTAGGGGTTATATTGACCCTATTGATTGATTCTGGGTCCCAGTGGGAAGCCTGTCTATCGGCTACCTCTATGTGTATTTCTAAAGAGGCCTACATACAAATCAAAGCAGAAAAATCCTACCAACCTAAAAACAAACAAAAATCGCCCCTGGCAGGGAGTTATTGAACCCCCGAAATCTGTAAGCACTCCATTTGATCTACTGCTCGCGGTCTAATTATTATTTAACAAAAAAAAAAGAAAATGAGAATCATTATAACCGAAAAAAATAAAAACAACGTGAAAAAATATAGGTGGGAGTGGTTTTTTGCCCACAGCCTCAAATAGAATGGTCTGATGATGCTGAATTCCATAAGCGATATTTTCGAAACTATGCCTGGCAGATTGGTGGGCTTTAATTTTCTCTACCTCTTTTGGCGCCTTGGCAAAATTGATTTCAACCCGAACACGGATAGACGAATATCGCTTAATCAACTTTTTCTATCTATAAGGATCCAGAATATACATATATACTTTATATTCTGCATCGGAGTCGGAAATGAATATTGTAGAAATTACACATGAAATGACAAACCCTTCACCTGTAGTGAAGGGTATAAAAATAGAAATTAGCGGTAGATATTTTTAAGGGGATGAAATGAAATCAAACTTCGTCTTCTACAAAAATTATCATGCCGTTCGATTCGATTATTTTTTAACTGATTTGTCACAGATTGCTTAAACAAACACTCGTTGTAAGACTATTGGCCATTCTTTATATCATCGTTAATGACTGTTACCTGTCTTCCTTTTTCTCAAAAAAAATGTGAAATATGAATACTGCTAATTACAACACACTTTTCACCGGTCACATTTCAACTTTTGCAAAAATATAACTCTTACCTGTAAAAGCATATAATAACTCTTGATAAAATCATAGAGTAGCTTCGCAGTAACAGAGAACGAAAACATAAAGAAATCTGAAGCAGACAACGGTTGCCAGGATATTGTAACCAGTAGATGAAAACAGAAAAGTCACATGATTTAAATACGAGTACAACAAAAAAAAACAAATTGACGTTCATTCACTTCTCTTACACTACTTGCTTATCATCTTTTTCCTTCTTAGTTAAAACTGATGATGTCTATATCACTTTACTCTAGTTTTAAATACTCACACTCAGGCACATATTATACACACACACACACACACATATAAACTTATAAATAAATATCTTTTTTATAAATGAATGCAGATAAGTAAGTGTGTGTGTTAACCAAAAAAACAAAAACAAAAAAAAGAAGATGTGAGTGAGTGGTTTATGCAGTTTGCTTTGCTGTCCTTGATGTCATATGAAAATTAAAATACAAAAAAAAAACATTAAAGTTAAAAAAAAACAAAATATTGCAACTGTGTGTGCATCAAGCATGAGCTGAGATTATCCGGAAAGTTCAATTAAAATTCAATCTGTGTAAGCTTATATACACACAACAAAGCAGTTGGACACACACATACACGTTTCACAAATAAAATTTACTAACAAAAAAGCAACCAACAACCCAGCAAGAAGAACTCTTACACACACACACACACACACACGCTTGACACACAAACCCACAGTGCATATGCAATGAGAGTATTTAGTACAAATATCAGAATATAGTGTGTCAACTATATAAAATACAATCAAACATTGTTGCTGAAGACGGAGTGGAGTAGGGTCAATCATTACATTTCCGAACCAGTGAACGAAAATAAATCAATGTAAAAGAATGAAATCGTTCAATGGATGTGTGTAAAAACAAGTGGGAGATTTATATTTTTATTAGTCTGCACTAATAAAAATATAAATCTCTGCACTAATAAAAATATAAATCTCCCACTTGTTTTTACACATATCCATTGAACGATTTCATTCTTTTACATTCATTTATTTTCATTCACTGGTTCGGAAATGTAATGATTGACCCAACTCCACTCCGTCTTCAACAACAATGTTTGATTGTATTTTATATAGTTGACCTGTAATAGGGGGTATAGTTGAACCTGTAATAGGAGGAGGGGGGAGTTGTTTTTCTTAAAGGTTCCATTTTATAAAAGCGATTAAAGTACCATAACAAGGACGAAAATCCTAATGGCGCTGGATAACCAATATGAGATCAAACACACGTCAACGCCAGGATTCAATCACGAAAAATCTTACAGCTTCTGTCCTACTCAAAAAAATCGTTTCAAAATGGCGTTGTAGGTGCCACACTATTATACAAAAACGAATTTGCAACTCTGATCGATTGAAAAAAAAAAATATTGTATGAATTTTTTTCAAAGGATATATCGAACAGACCTGTCAAAAAGTCTGTCACACACATATACTTCTAGACCACACTTAGATTTTAAGCACACATTCTATTTTTGACAGATCATACGACTGAGTATAATAGTGAATCATGGCCTTAAGAACTACAATTTCGGTCAATGAAGTGGGTTAGTGAACACATTAGTATTGGTGGGAACGAAGCAGTGGACGTGCTTACTAAGTTTTCTGAAATACAACCTGGAACTGCTCTCGCAAATAGTTTGATCACTAACAAAGTCGACAAGTAGATGGACTCCGAAAATCTAAAAAGATGGAAGAAAATTAAACGCTAGTAGATGTGGATGCCAATGGGGAATCTGAGCCTTGAACATATCCTAGCAATTACTACAGACTGCATGATGATAAAGAAGGCCGACAGTTACCAGTACCGATAGGCTGAAATAACTAAAGTCAAGATTAAAGGCAGTTTGTAGCACGTGACTCTATGAGAATAAGGTTGCCGTAATTTAATTTTGGTTGTCTATAATCATAGAGGACCCAAGGGGATCGAAAAGGGACACATTCTGGAAGTGGTCTGCATCGATATTCCCCCTACATTACATACATCCTCGTATAAACTGTCTTACGGTTGGCTGATCTGGCAACTCTGTTATCATTTGTGCTCAGAAAAACGCTGGCAAATTCTGCAATTACATTTTAAACTCGTGTTCAGTTCGGGAATGTTTCATTGCTATATTCTATATCGCTATAAGCTTCATCGCTAAGAAGCTTATTTTTATTAATAAGTCAAATTGCCGCACTTTTAGTGCAGTAAATCCACATGGGAGCTACATCCGCAGAAAATCACTATTAAATCTGTTTTATGACCGAGTCCAATCCAAGTTCTTTACTTTTTTAAAAATAAGAGAGGGGTAAACTTTCAGTCAACGGCAATCGGTATGAAGCTGTGATAACCATATGGTTGTCTCACTCTAACACAAAATTCCAAACGGTTTGCAAAATATGAGCTTGAGTAAATGATAATTTTTTTGCAAAAATGACATCGAGGCCCCACATCTTTGAGGGCCCATAAAAAAAAAACCTGGAGGACTTTGGGCAAAACTGGGAGACAGGCGTCTTTTTTTTTTTTTTTTTTTTGGTCTTTTATCACGTAGTGGTGTCCGTATATGGTTATTTTTTTCCGTGTTGCACTGTGTAATCATATTAATATCTTTTTAATTTTTTTTCCTTTTTTTTACAACATCAATTAATTCCTTTGCAGCTCTGCTTACAATTTATTATAAAATGAAGTTTTTGTTTTTGTATATGATATTCTCTAGGGTCTGATCCAAATTAAAGTCGAATGGTCCAGACTTTTTTATTATTATTTTATCAAAAAAAAAAACAGAAAATCATTTGAAAGTTATTTTATACAGTCACAAACAGAAAACAAACAACAATTTAAAACTCATATGCAAAATATCATTTATATGAACAAAATCCTGAGATAAAAACAGAATATTGAACATAAAACTACAGTTAAAGCTTCTATAAATTGAAAATGAAAAATAATTTGAAAGCAATCTGGAAAGGTTTTGGAAATGAATTTAAAAAAATATTTCACTGTTTTACATTCAAAAGCATTTGAAAGCTGTAAAGTTTTTATTTTTTTAACAAAGTATTTGTTGGTGGTGGTGGTAGAGTATAATGAACGGATATCCTGTTTTCAAGCTGTAGTGTGGCTGATTTATATTGAAAAGTCATTACATTTCAACTTCACTTCAAAGGTTTTGAGGTGTTGTTCAATTCATTTTATGTGTTTTTTATTATTATTTTGCGGAGCTTAAGTTAGAAAGAAAAATTTAATAAAAAGGAATTATTTTTTAAACTAAATTATCTCTAAACCAAATTTCTTAGAGTTACTAAGCAATACCTAAACGAGAATTTTTAAAAACTTTTAATTAACAAACACATATACAGCCTCGATGGCGCAGTAGGCAGCGCGTAAGTCTCATAATCTTAAGGTCGTGAGTTCGAGCCTCACTCGGGGCAGTGTTTTTTTCTTTTTTAATTTTTTTCTCTTTAATTTCAATTTAATATTTTATTATTAAGAGACATTATTTTAAATTTAAATCTTTTCTTTATTATACTTGTTTCATATTCCTTTTGCTTTTGTTAACATAATCAGCTTAAAATCATTTTTATTTTTCAAAGGTTATGAAAAAGGCCAGCCATATGCAAGTATTTATATAAACAATATTAAATTGAATAAAAAGACCAAGATATTTAAATACTCTTATTTTTTATACATTCATTTATCTTCTTTTAATAAAATGAAAGACTTTCTTCTTTACTTCAGACAAAAGGAGCAGAGAAACACGAAAAGAAGGAGAAAATAATCAATTAAATTAAAATATTTTTTCTTTGAAAAAAAGCAGAGAGGTTAACAAATATTATAACAATAATGATTAAACCCCAAAACAAGAATTGTAAACTTTTTCGAAGACAAAAGAAAAATCCTTTGTTTCAATTAGTAAAAAAAAATCAGGATAGAAAAAATTTCCACAGTTTGCTAAACCGTCTTCAAGTTGTCTCCACACTTTCAGAAGTTGTGCTTCTCTACCTCTTCTTGGTAGTACCTAGAGACATGCTTCTACTAAGGATTCTCATTAAATAACTCGGGTGGAGAGAGGTAAATTAGTTAATAAATTATCCTAAACCATACACTAAAGGATCTATGAACATTTGTATGGGCTCCGTATACTCTGGATACCAGTCGTACTCAGCAAACTTACCTGCTTAAAATCAAGCTCTTCTGGGATGGAATTTTTCGCTCTACTCTAGACTGCAGAAACATAAAAAGGGACAAAAACTATAAACGCTAATGAAAAAGAGGATAAATGATAATGATATAGACAAACATAGCCCCAGAAAATTACAGAGCCTTTGGTAACGTAAATAAAAATTCTGAGGAGCTTAATGTGAACAGGGAGATAACTTGGAAAGTGGGAAGTTCGAAAAAGAGGTTAAAAACTGACAACTAAATAGACTCTATTAATTGCTAACATTTGTCTAAGGCTTACGTCCCTCATAGCAACATACATTTACTATTTCTTTGCCCTAGGGTCCCATAACTAATGTAAGCCAGTACTAGACATTCACTTAAATGTGCGTTCTAGCAACAGTTTCATCCAGGCATCATCTTGTCTTTCAACTTGATTATTTTTTTTGGCAACATGATACTTGAAGTGTTCATGACTAGTCGTCACTAACGCAACTAAAGATATTTCGATTATATCCAAGCAATTTCCTGGATTTCCTGCAGAGGGGCTATTGCCTCAGGAGTTCCTTTAGACACTAACCCAAGGTATTGTTGCCCGCTATGCGGCCAATATAAATCGGTGTCTTTTTTCAGATACTAGACGTGCAAGGCTTCTTTTTCCAACCCTGTAGTATTTTCACGGTTCCGTTTTATTTGCTCCGGGGGCACTAATTGTCATTGTTGGTACTTTCTCAAGCTTTAAGGCACTGCTTCCGGGGTATAAGGGGGCACCAGACACCGGGGTTTTCGACACCTGAATCTGGAAGAATAGGTCGGGCTTTCGAGGTCCAATCAGTGTCCAAACGTCCAGTGTCCAGTGTCCAAAGGAAACCACGGGAGCCAGTAGCCCCACAGAGATCCGCCTATCTCTGTGACCGTTTATTGATGAGGTGGCTGTGGTTTGGACCAGGGTTCAGTGAAACAAGACGTGCCAAAATTTTCGGCGGCGGCGTCTGAGTAATTAAAAAGCAGCGGCGACGGCTTTTATTCAATGAAAACGGTGGAATTTCGGCTCGATTTTTTATGTTTTTTTTTTTTAATAAAAGGGTTTTATAGACCAATATCAGTCTTGTACTTTGTCGCAAATATTTTTATTCTAAAAAGAGTCTTTATATTTTTATTCAACAGTACAAATTGTTTAAATTCGGTGGTTAAGTCGATAGAAGTCGAAAAACATGGCGGCTTTTTTAATTCGAAGCAAGCCGATAAAATCGGCAGCAGCGTTTCTCTGGCAGGGTCTGCAGTTATGGTTCAAGTGTGCTGTCGCGCTCTCAAGAGAAGGAACCATTGATCGTCAGGAGTTTGGTAGTCTCCAAAACCTTTAAACAAGGGGTTGGAGCATGGGTCCAGGCTTTCCATAGATTGCTACTTTTTGTGATATTCACAATAAGGACGCTAGTCTTCGCTTACATTTACCACTGAGTAGTAAGACTACTATCAGATTAGGGCCGATACGGTCAGGTAATGCTGTATATCTTGATCACATCTGGTCCTGTTTGATGTTATAATAATTTAAAAATTTGAATTCATAAAACTCCTGGTAATGGAGAGCTCCATATCGGCAGGTAAGTCTATATTAAAACTGGAGGTATACAGGTATCCAGAGCACGCTGGAGTACATTAAACCAGCCTCCTAGCGATAACAATTAACTAGAACCTTGTTAGCGGCCACCACTGGTACTTTATGTTGAACGACTGAGAATACACTCTGCTACGGCGAGCAATACAATTATGCCAGCCAGGTAACGTTCCTCAATTTCACTAATTATACAAAGTAACTCAATTGTATCACAATTAATTAAATTCAGTTCTATTTAATAACATTCTAAGAGAAAAACTTCTTTCTTCAGTAACAAAAAACAAATTAAAATTAAAAAGAAACAACCAGATATCCAACATCATATCAAACAAAACATTAAAGAACAAGTAATTCCAACCTGGTTAGGCAAATGAATAAATAATTCAGTCATACAGAAAAACTAAATGAGAAAATATAAAACCGAAATGTAACAAAGAAAAAGGTGATAGAAGCAACATTTCATAAAAGTTATAATAATAGTAGTGTTAAGTGGCAACAAAAGTGACAAAGACAGCAAAAAAAAGCAATTAAAATTTATCAAAACCATTTGATAGTTAGTCCTATTATTATGCAAATTAATTTGACACCTAAGCTGCCTAAAAGTATTCTCTGCATATTTACCGAAAAACAAAAGAAACACTTTAGTATATTTTAAACAATACAGAGTAGGCAAAAAAGAAGAGCTCAAAATCCTTTTTAACCTCTCCCCCACCCCCCACCTCTCTTATTAGCTACTCGTAGGGATCAAATGCTAAACAAAAGAACAAAAAATTTACCAACAAAACAAACAGGCAAATCTACTTATACTTTTCTTCCTTTCTTTCTTACTTAAACTATGTCATTTCTTGTGGATATTAAACATCTCTAATTCAAAATGTTGTTTTTTGTTGGTGAACAAATTTGAAGACGACAAAAACATTGATAGCAAAGTGAGTAAGTGAGAATATGAAAGCCTATAATGGCCCACCTTTGCCTAACAGTGGGACAAATGATAAAATAAGAAGAATGTTTTAACGAAAATTATACAATATTTATAATATATTGAATACTAGCTGTGTCTACACACGTTGTGTGCGTCCTGAAAATTTTTTGTTCGATTTTGTTTTGAAAGTCATCCACAAGACTTTTACTTATACTTTATATAAAGGTACCTATCCCTATATAAAATTCTAAAATTTATATAATATTCTAAAAATTATTATAAAGGTCCGTAAAAGATAGTCAATAAATGAGTTACTCATTATTTTAAAATAGCGCCATCTGTTGCGCAACATTGCTTAAAATATACTGTAAATATGCACCTTTAAATCGGTTAAAAAAAATCGGCGTACTTTCACTGCATTTTCTCCACTTTCTCTTGGAAATAAAATATTTTTGCGAAAAAAAAGTATCCTATATTGGAATCAGGATACTAAGGTACCTCCTCAAAAAATTTTGTTAAAACCCATCCAGTAGTTTTTACGTGATGCGAACACAAAAGAAAAGCAGACAGACAGACAGGAAATAAGTTACTATTTTATTATATTTATATAAAGGTTGTTTTTTATAGAGGTATAGAACTTTAGGCATACTCTTCAAGATGGCGACCGATTTAACAGCTGTCAAGTGATTTATTCTCAGTTTGGTTTGGCAATTCATCATGAATAGACTTACGCCTGAACAGTAAGGCGTAGATTTGTCGAATGGGCCCAAAAAGAGATTACCATTGTTCCCGATTTTCATAAGCGAATTTTGTTTAGCGATGAAGCGCACTTGTGGTTGAATGGCTACGTCAACAATCAAAGCTTCCGCATTTGGAGTGAAGGTAATCCTCAACTGTATGTCGAAACACCGTTACATCCAGAAAAACTGACTGTTTGGTGCGCTTTATGGGCTGGTGGAATCATTGGTACGTACTTTTTCAAAAACGATGGTGGCCAGAACGTTACAGTCAGTGGTGATCGATATAGAGCCATGATTACTAACTTTTTCATTCCTGAATTGAATAACCATGACGTCCAGGAGAGGTGGTTTTAACAAGACGGCGCAACATGTCACACAGCTCGAGCCACAATAGATTTATTGAAAGACACGTTTGGTGACCGCCTAATTTCACTTTTTGGACCTATGAATTGGCCTCCAAGATCTTGTGATTTAACACCGCTAGACTACTTTCTGTGGGGCTATGTAAAGTCATTGGTCTATGCGGATAAGCCACAAACGCTTGACCACTTGGAAGACAACATTGGCCGTGTTATTGCCGATATACGGCCACAAATGTTGGAAAAAGTCATCGAAAATTGGACGTCCAGATTGGACTACACCCGCGCCAGCCGTGGCGGTCATATGCCAGAAATCATATTTAAAATGTAATGCCACAAGATTATCTTTCGGATAAAAAAAATTCATGTCAATCGAATAATCCATCGTTGTTTTATTGCAACTTAAAGTTCTATACCTCTATAAAAAAACACCCTTTATATAGCAATCCACTTAATTTCTTGCTCAGATACAAATTGACAAATCAAGGAGTATTTTTTTTATCAGTGAGTCGTTAAAGTTATTAAGTTTGAAAACTCCTCTGGAACTTTTCTCTTTAATAATTTAGACGCATTGAGCTTGCCTTGCCTCGTTCATATTTTGGGTTGCTTTTTATAATATTTTTGTTTTATTATTTAAATAAAAACTGTTACACATATCCTTCTCGGCAAGGCGTCTAGCACTGACTTATCAAGTGACTAGTTCTTAAGTGGCAAGAAACGCTTTGAGTTCTAACATTTTCTATAAGAGGCGATGACCCAAAAGGCAGTCAATTGACACTGTTATGATACAGTGGGATACGTCATAGACCTAACCTCAATAAGCTTGTACAGTTCCAGTTACTATAATACTAGACTGGATCTAGGTTAATTTTCTACCTTTATAACACGTTTAAATTAGTTGCTTCTATTCACAAGTCCCGATTCATACCATTTTATATGACTTCTAATTTGACTAGTGGTCTTGGGAAGAGTAAAATTGAAACAATTGCTCTCTAAACTTCTCTAAAACAAAATAATGTATCAGACAAATGGTGGAACGAGCAATAAAACAAATTTTTTGCATTTTCACCAACAATAGCGTTTTTTGTGACATAAACCATAAATTTCAACTAAAACCGATATTTTTACAATTTGAAATAAAACGTGTGGTTATAAATAAATTTTAGCCAAGAAAATGTTGTTAATTTAAAAAAAAAAAATAATTCCTCCCCGACGGGGAATTGAACCCCGGTCTCCCGCGTGACAGGCGGGGATACTGACCACTATACTATCGAGGATTGGTGACTACAATTAAAATAATTTTTTATTTAAAAATAAACATATTTTTAGAACTTTTCTTTATATTTATTTATGGCACCGAAATCTATTTTGTTTTTATAAATTTGTTTTTGTTTCTAATTGACTTTATGAATTTATATGTTTTATTGATCGGATTCTAGTTGCAAAGTGTAATAAGTCCCTTATAAAAAAAATCAAAAAGGGAAAAGTAAAACAATTATTTTTTAATATCTTTTTTTGCTCTCAATGAAATAAAAATAATAATAAATTTACATGTAAATTCATGTATTGATTACCCATAAGCTCTTACAAACACATATAGCAACAATACAATAAATACAGTGATGTTCAAAACAGTAGCAAGTGCAATCAAATTTTCAACAACAGGTATTTTTTATCAAGTGGCTTAGGCCAAATTTATTAAACAAATTTTATTAACTGAAACATTTAGAAATCTTTTTATACCCTTCACCACAGGTTTAAAGAATATATATATAAGTTTTTCATTCCATGTGTGTAATTTCCGACCCCATGAAGTTTACACATTCTGGATCATTATACATAGAGAAGTTGATTAAGCGATGTCCGTCGGTTTGTCCGTGTACGGGTTGAAATGGATTTCGCCAGGGTAACTAGAAAAGGTACAGACAATTTAAGCACACATATTTATCAGGCATAGTTTCGAAATTTTTATTATTGCAATTCAGCCCCATGGGTACATAAATAATAAAATTTTCTATAAAATTTTTACAAAATATTTTCGATTATTTTTACAATAAATTTTGAGAAATATTTTTAAAAACAATTTCTATAAAATTAAAAAACAATTCATAAAATTTTTACAAAATATTTCGATAAATTTTTTACAAAAAAATTTCACAGAAAAGAGAAAATTTTTACAGAAAAATTTCTATAAAATTTAAAAAACAATTTCGATTAAATTTTTACAAAAAAAACGGTAAAATTTTTACAAAAATATTTCGATAAAATTTTTACAAAAAAATATTTATAAAATTTTTACGAAACATTTTCGATAATAAGTTTACCAAAAAATTTCTATAAAATTTTAAAAAAAATATTTTCTCAAATTGTTACAAAAAATTTTCAGTTAAATTTTTACAAAAAAATTTCGAAAAAATTTTTACAATTTCTTTTCGTAAACATCCCTTGTTGGTTGTTCATTTAGATGCTCTGTAACTTGTTTTACATTTTTTACCTCAAGGTTATTGATTATATTGTATTAGACTCTCGAAGATTGAGTTAAGGTTCGTAGGACTTTCGTAGGAATATTATATAAATAGGTTTGAGTTAAATTAATTACATTACATTGCTTTGTAGTTGAATATCCTTTCTGATCATATTTTTAGGAGTTTCTTTTCGAAATGGAAATAACATATAGATCTTTTTTTAAGTTTTAGCTTTTTTCAGAAGTTTTCTATTTTTTCGAATTTCTGATGTAGTTGTTACTACTAGTTGGCCTTATTTAAGAGCTGTGTAATGGATATGGCTTCTAGTAATTATCCTTCAATTATAAAATTATTAACACACAATGATTAATAAAGCTGAACTTATTTAAAGAGTATACATCCAGCGTTGTATTTTATAATTGTGTAGTGTTAATTTTTTTGTTAAAACCAAGAAAATGCCTTAAACAAATTCTAATAAAATTATTTAATTTGTTGTTGTTGTTGATAACCTAAATTTATTATAAAAATTACTAATTAATATAAAGTCTCTCCATTAAACAAAAACCAGCCATAAAGATAAACAAAAAGTCAAAAATTCATTTCCGTTGCAACTGTTTTGACCACTACTGTTTATATTTAAAAAAAAGTTAAAAAAATATACAAAAACGAACCAACGGATAAGTGATGTTGTTGCAATATTGTTGGATTAATATTTTAAAAATGTACATATTTTTAAGAGTTGAATATGGGTCAATAAGGCCAAGGAGAGCGAGAGGAAATTCATAATCTCATACACATGCACACACACGCACTCACACAAACTCCTATTATTTCCAGTGGTAAAACTAAAAAGGCCTTTTTACTTCAGGTCTTCTATACGACATTCTTAGACCTTCTCTCTTTACAACCTTTAATTTTCTGTTCCTTTCAAAAAAGGCCCTCCTATCAATTCTACTACTTCCCGTCACTTACGAGGTAAGCGTGTCTGGAGGTTGTGGGTTTGATTCCCTATAAAAAAAAGAAAAAATTACCACACCCAGAAAAATTTTTTTGCACCAATTAAAGGTTTTAATTTGTTTCAGATACAACTTTAATTTAATTTTTAATTAGTTCAATTATTTATTTAATTGAAATAATATTTAATTTTTTCTTTAATAAATATATAATTAAGTCAATTAAAAAGTTAATTAAATTTGTATCCAACACTAATTAAAACCTTTAAATGGTGCAACATTTTTTTTCTGTGCTTGCATAAAATAAATTTAAAATTGGAGTTTTTGCTACGAAAACCATTGTAAAAGGCATAAAAATTAAGGTCTTCTACCAGACAATTTTCAGAAAACCTTCGTCTACCGGCAGAAGCGGGAGTGGAAGCTTATCAGCGCCATTACAACATGTGTAAAAAAGATATGAGTATGAAAGGTCTTGTGTCGCCAAAAGAAGAAGTAAAGAGGCCTTCTTGAAGGCCTTCGTACTCCTCCTTTTTACCACTGGTTCGTAATGGAGTGTTTTTCGCTCACTTTGAGCGTAGGTGTGGGTTTTTATTATTAATTCTTTTCGCACATGTGTTTTTGCAAAAGTAGCCAAAGGCTTTAAAGTGTAAAATAACCACCAGTTTAAGGGCCGGCAAAAGGTATTAAAACAATATTAAAAACAATTTAAATTTCGTTTGTTAATTAACACAAGCGAATGGTTAGCCACTAGCCTGTGAGTTTTTATGTGTGTTCGTGTGTGTGTGTGTGCGAGTATTTATTGTCTTATAAAGGAATGAAAATTAAATGAAATGTCCTTAGCAGCTTTGTTCAAAGGCGTTGGCTGTAAGTAAACGAAACAGCCATTCCAAATTAACAAATTAACATATTTTTTTCCATTTAAATGCCTGCCTGGGCATTAATGCGAATAATAAATGTATTTGTTACAGACATTGTAATTGGGGTTCTCTTCTTTATAATTAATATATTTAGTTAAGAAATCAGAAATTAAGTATTTGATTAAAAACAATTTAATGGAAAATTATTCTTACGGTTTGAAGAGAAATAAACAAATTCATTAAGGGAATAATTAAAAGTGAACAATAGTGTTGAAGTAACTAAAATATTCGTTAGTTTTCACCATTGTTTTAAAAATGTGACCTATTGTGCGTTTAAAAAAGTGAATTAAATTAATCCCGATAAAATGGCGTCAAGAAAGTCAGTTTTGTTTTGATTGAATGGAAGATACTGTCTTCTCTTTGTAGAAATTTTTTTTAACTTAGATATTTAAATGTAGTATATATGTTACCCCCGGGGGTGCCAATTGTCACTGCAGTAATGGCAAATGCTTTGACGCGGTTCACTCGGGGAAAATAGGGGCACCAGATGCTAGGGTTCCTAGAGCCTAAATCTGGAAGAAAAGGTCTGTGTGTTAAAACATAAGGGTCCTCTTCGAGGCCCGACCAGTGCCCAAAGGACTGGTACCACGGGAATCGGTGGCCCCACAGAGAGCCTATCCTCTCTGTGACCGGTTATTGGTGAGGTCCCCTTCGGGGGTACACGTGTTGGTTGTGGTTTAAGATCGATTTATGTAGGTAAGGTGCAAGGTCGATCAAGTGTGCTGTTGCACTCTCAACAGACGGAGTTTGGATAGTCTCCAAACCCCTAAGCAAGAGGTTATAATGTGGATCTAGGCTTGCCTTGGCAAGGCTTGCCATATTATATCAATTGCTACTCATTGTGACTGTATCACACACAAAAAGCGATTGGTGGCAATCGTAAAGTGTTGTTATACTACACAATGGGGGCGCTAGTCTACGCCTAAGTTTCACTCGGTGGTAAGACCACCGTGAGGTTAGGCCGAGTGGGCAGGTACTCACGTTAATCTTGTTCCACAATTGTAGTATATATGTAAGCCTGTTCAGGGTTCATATAAAACAAGGCCAAGTTCATAACCCAAAAGTTTGGCCGATCTGGTTCACAATTTTTGTTCTTTATGACAAGAGCTACAACTTTGCGTCAGAGAGTATATCAAAATTTCAAACGGTTTGCAAAATATGAGCTTGAGGAAATGATCATTTTTTGCAAAAATGACATCGAGGCCCCACATCTATGAGGGTCCATAAAAAAAACCTGGAGGACGTTGGGCAAAACTGTGAGACAGGGGTCTTTTTTTTTGGTCTTTTATGACGTAGTGGTGTCCGTATATGTTTATTTTGCCATGACTTAAAAAATTACACAGTGTGTAATGTCTCAAAGTCTTTTTTTTTTCGATATATAACAATATATCTGCAATTACTGAAAGCTTCAAGTGTTGTTTATTGACTTAAGCCTGAAATACTGGCTAAACTTTTAGCCATTGATTTTCAATTTTATTTCAAATCTTAGTTATCAGTTTTACCGCAAAAAAATCTTATTTTTTTGTGTTTATTTTGGTTATTTCTCACTTAAGAGGTTTTTTGTTTCTCTTCTACTTTTTTTTCAATTCTTTTTTCACACTTTTCTCCACACCAGAAAACAATTTAGAAATCAAATAGAAAGAATTGAAAACCCGTTAAAAATAACAATAAAATAGAAATGGAACAAACAATTGGAAATAAAAAAAAAAAATAGTTATAACAACGAAAGAGGAGGCAAAACAAATCTAATTGAAAACCAAACGGAAAAAGTTTTTCAATTAAAATGCAAACACAAGTGTGAAAATGCCGCAATAGACCAACATGGAAAATAAAAACACAAGAAAAATAAAAAGCATTAGAGTGGAATACAACTTTTATGGAGTATATATGTATATGTATGTGTGTGTGTGTGTATGTACGTGTGATTGCAGGAATTGGTTAAAATGTGAATTGAAGAGTATTTAGATGAAATCCTATATATATATTCAGGGAGTTAGAAAGAGAGATAATTCAAAACGTAATAGAATACATAAATATCAAAGACACATCAAAACACAAGCACACCAATGTACAGATGGTCGGTTAAAAATCCTTTTCACTGCCCAGCAGTTCTTAGACAGAAACTAATCTATATTTTGCTGGCTTACATTTAACTAACAATGATTTTTTTAAATATAATATTTTTACACTATAAATAGCATGTGTAGAATAAGGAGAAGTAAACTCAAATGATTCACAAGAACTAATAAATATTATGAAAAACTTATTTTGATTTATTCACAGTTGCTGGATATCACTCTGATAACAAATCTAAGTTTATGATCCACAAACAATTCCCATAAGCTAGAGTGGAAAATGTTTTTTTTTAACGTATGCAGTTCTAATTAGGATAATTTTAAGACAGTTTACTTCTCTTTATTCTTCGCGAATTTAGAGCGCCCCTTTCATCGATTCTACCACTGATAAGTATTAACAAACCACGCTGTTTTAATGCTAGATGACGACTGATTTACTTCAAATTTTTTTTAACATAATTATATACAAGGGCTTAGCCTAAAATAGCTAAGAGAACTATTTATGAGAGCTTATTATTATTACAAGAATACAAATCACCTACCAAAGTGCACAGTGGGGCAGAATCAAAATATTTTCGAAATAACTCAACCATTTGTAAAGGGCTAGGCCGATTCATCTAAAATTTGACATAAGCAAAACAGAGGAGCATATGAGCTTAAGTTTTGACTCTGGATATCATTCATTTTCACTAGGTAAAGCTATTTGGTCTTAAAATTAGGTATCTCGCACCTGCAAGTTCTTTTAGAGCTTGGCATTTCTTCAACTTTGAATTGATTTTTAATCTATAAATTATGTTTTAGAATGAGCCAGTTATAAGCAATTTAAAATTAAAATTTGTAATTTTTGGTACCCTGATGCAGTTTTTCAAAATATTGAGTACAATTTTCAGAAAATTTTTTTTAAATTTTTTCTCGCAGCTAGCGAGCAAAATAAATATATACAATTTTTATATATTCCTTTAGAATTTTTTTTCTTCTATTAAAAAACAATGTTGATGGCCCTTTTTAGACTGAAATACAAAAATGTGAAATAATTTTGGAATTTTTAAATTAAAAATCTAGTCTAGTTTTAACTCAGAAAAGATACTAACTACACATTTTTTTAAAATATTTTAAATTTTTCTCGCTAACTACGAGAAAAAATTAAAAAAAAAATGCTGAAATTTTTACTCAATATTTTGAAAAAAACTGGACCAGGGTACCAAAAATCAATTTTAAATTGCTTATAACTCTCTCATTTTAAAAGATAATTGATAGATTTAAGCATCATTTTGTAGGTATTAACTAGGCCTTTAAGACTATAAAAATGTAAAGAAATGCCAAGCTCTAAAAGAATTTGAAGGTGCGAGGTACCTAAATTTGAGACCACATAGCACCACCTCTGGCAAGTGTGTGGTGAGCAGGTGCTCAGCAGGTGCCCAGCATCAAAACTTAAACTCAAATACTCCTCTGCTATGATGATGTAAAATTCTAGGTCAAATGGCTGAGTTATTTGCAAAATATTTTCATTCTACCCCACTGTACTCTGTGCACTATGAATAGCTTTTATGAACTTTTCAGCTAACGGTCAATATAAGCCTGTAGATGCCGGTACAAGCATAAGTTTTTAACTAAAAAATATTTTTTTTTTAAATAAAAACAGAAGTATTTTTTAATATAGCCATAATAAAGCATTTTCCATCAGCGAAGCTTGTTGCTGAATTTTAATGTAATTTTTCATTAAATAATTATTAAAAACCATAAACAAGATTTTCTCCTTACAGAAGTTCTGTCATACCGAAATAAAAGCATTCATTCGCAAAGATGGGAATTAGTAAAGAATCTAATGTCGTGCAGAAAAAGACCATCCTAATCCGTTTTAGCAGCCTTTCCGCAACTAGATCCTTTCTTCGTTTTGAGCTCTTTATAGTTCTATTGTAAAAAACTGGCTTAAGCAGAGTTCTCTGGTATCATATTCGACCAAAAAGATAAATATAATACCGGCCAACACTTAAAAAGAATCGCTGCTTACAACTACCATCAGAACTGCAGGGCAATAATATATAAAATAATCCTTATCTACTTGCTTATGTATGTATATGTTTACCTATGTAGCTGTATTGAATTTAAATGTAGGTTAGAAATTGTGATGAAGTTGTATAAAATGTTTAACCAAGTTCCGGTCAGTGGTTAAAAGGAAATAAATTGTTGTTTAAGTTAAAAAAACACACACACACACAACGTAATTAGAATTAAATGGTACAGAGCTATAGATGAGGAAAATATTGCAAATATTTTAAGAATAATAAACTATAAATGCAAAGGATTCTAATTTAGCAGCAAGCAAATTCTGTTCTTTATTATAGACACTTTTGAAAAGATGCGGGTATTAATTCTTTATGCAGATGCGTGCTCTGAATGCTAAATAAATGGTGAACTTTTGAGGCTCTTAATCTTTTATTTTACTAACTTCCTTGTTTGAACAGTACATATATATGATATCGTAAGAAATCTATGATTTATCGTATACCGGTGATGCAAAGATGTTTAATTGTAACAGAAATGAATCCAAGAAACAAAAGAATTCAAAGGAAAAGAATTTAACAACACTTCGCCCTCACGAGTTAGATGGTGGATGGCTAGGGTGACTTACTGTATCGTGCAGGTTCGGAATTCAAACCACTAAAATAGGTTTTCTATATAACATCTAAGGAACAACTAATGTTGAAGGTATCACTATCGAGGGCAAGGAAAGACTATCGTATTCTTAATGAAATAGCTCGCCAACAATTTAACTTGTAGGTTTGTGGTAATCCTGCAACATAACACATCTAAGCCGTGGACTTAAATAGGTCCAATAACTTTTGTGGGAGTACCGATTACTTCTTCCATATGCCATAGCAGGGTTAAGCGCCAGCTCATTTTAAACTTCTTGTATGACTTACTCTATCCTTTTATTAAATTTTCTTTCTCTTTTTATTTAACCTCCTCTCTCTCTCTCTCTCTATCTTCTTTCTTTATCTTTTCTTTCTCAGTTCTAAGCAAGTTCTTTAAAACTATATTTGCAAGTTCATCAAAGTATTTGTTGGACCCAAATGAGATAAATCATCTTTAACTGAAACTTATATATTTTAGGGCCTTAAGGGGAAAGAAGATGGTCTTCTAAGACCGTGACTTATTACACCGATTTCTTCTGGGACTACAAGTTCCTAATCGCTTATACACGGAAACTATTGGTAACTCCACCAGCCGTAAAATATATGTTCCAGCTATGGTGTGGCAAAGCTACATTTTCCGCCAAAGATACGCTTTATTTGAAGAAGCCTAGCTTAGCTTTTGGAAATACCCATTCACCCAGTGAATATTGATACGTGATAGGAAAGTCATCAAATAAGGCCAATAAGGTAAGTGAGGAAGTTTATCTGTATCACGGATTATTGGATTGTCGCTGTAAAGTCTGCTCCCTTGGACTATTCTATGATAAGAGCAGTCGAATTACGAACAGTCGTTCTAACAATTTTGAACTTTTTTTCGAAAATTTCCACAATCGGTAATAATATTGTTCAAAAGGAGGCTGCGGATTACGAGTTAAACATGCATCATGTCTATCTGGTCCCCTGAAAATCTCTGCCGCTACAACAATCAATTTTGGATAGTGAAATGATGTCTATTTTTGCATTTGTTGAACTCCTTAAATGGTAGTTTCTCTTATTGGTAGGGCCTTTGGGTGAAAATTTTCCCCATGTAAGAGGCTAATGATATTGGGCGACATAACTAGATGGACCATTTTATAAGTTAGGGCTCTCGGCACCATCAGTTGGCTTTCACTTTTGAACTAACTGTCTTTTGTAGGATAAGAGACGCATCATACAACTAAAACGGTGTAAAAATTCTTCACTCCACCTGATATTCTATTTATATCACCTATATCTGGCCTAAAATGGAACATAAATCTCATGTATGGGCAAGCTCCCCAAAGTCTCTTTTGGTGCAACTCGACTGCGTGCAGAGAGAGGGCTGAGTGCTGGTCCAATAAAAAAAATTACTCTGGCTTCAGCACTCCTTATGAAAAAGCAGAACGGAAATTGCTTTGACATTAGCACTTCCTTTGGTTTATAGATGGGTGTGTAATCACTAGCTTCGTAGTAGTCTCAAGATGAGTAGAAGAGAGGAAGTCGAAAGACTGCATTGGACATTCATTGCGGAAGGCGTTAGACACAGCGTGTGTATGGAGAACGGCATCGGCATTTTTACAGATGGTTCTCTTATAGACGGTAGGGAAGAAGCAGGTGTATACTCAGCTAGACTGAACCTGTCTTGAATTCTGCGTTTGTGAGAGTACGTCTCCGTTTACCAAGCAGAATTGCTCGGATTGCTGCAGGCGTTGGATCGCCTGAAGGAACGTCGGGTGCATGGAAAAAAGGTTGTCACACACTACTGTCAACCTTTCTGAATGAAATGCGTTTTAAAACTTAATAGGTGTGCCTCAGTTAATGAAGAAAAGTTGAGGTAGGTTAAAGGACAAATAGAACGAAACAGCAGACCAACTAGCAAATCGTAAATCTGCTATGAATTTCTGTTGACCAGAACACAGAGTAGCACTGGGTAATGGCCTTATGCAAACAAAGGTCCTACAATGGCTGAAATCACTAAACCTAAAAAGGCAAAGACAGCCTCGAATGGTGCTCAAAGAGCCCTTTGGCGGGAAGACCAGTAAGGTGCTTAGATATAACACAAGTACCCTAAGCTGGATAACTGCGTTAGAGACAGGTCATGGAAACTTCAAGTATCATCTAGCTAAGATGAAAATCAAAGAAGATGAAAATCAAAGAAGATGAAAATCAAAGAAGATGAAAATCAAAGAACATGAAAATCAAAGAAGATGATACTGTGCCTAGACGTCTCTGAGAAAGTAGCACACATGGTGTGTGCATCTCCACCACTGGCTAGCATAAACCAGCACGGGCAGAAACAGGTTAAATATGGATGCCATGGAGGAACTATACCTTGGACAAATGCTAGGAATTAACAAAGACTTCGTGTTGAGAAAGAAGGCCGAGAGTAACTAGTGGACGACATTTTGAAAGCACTAAAGTAAGAGTAAAGACTGGTTGTAGTACGTGACTCAATAAAAGCAAGGTTTCCGTAAATTACAAGTCGGTTGCATATAATCATTGAGGAAGGAAGGGGGTCTAAAAGGGACTCATTAAGGAATTGGTCTGCTTCGATAGTCCCCCTACATTAACATTAATCTCAAGATTATGTAGAAGTTGCAACATGTGTCAACTCTGTAAAGCAGAAAAATAAGAAGAAATTATTTCGAACTCCTCCCTACAACGACGAATTGTTGCAGTATATAAACCATTTAAGTCAAGCGATATATTTTAAATATATTTATCATAAGCTTTTAGGATTTATATTATTTTTATATAACTTTAATTAAAACTATCTTAAGTATTTTCTGAATAAAAATAAAACTCTAAACGTCTTTAAGTTTCTGATTTTAATACAAATCAACTTTAAATCTCTCTATACCATATATTTATTTCATATACAATTTTAATCCTTTTAAAAAATATAAATACAACTAAACTACCATTTTTGTATTTGTACACATCCGTTTTAAGTATTCAGCAACAACAACAACAACAACAACAGCAATAAGAACAACAGTAAAAACAATAGAAATACACAAAAAAAAGAGAAAACATTAATACTCCTTCAGCTTACAAAAGTTTAAAGTAACTGGTACTTGAAAATGTTGTAAGTACAAAGTGGTTGTAAACTTTACTTACATTTTGTGCTTGCTACTCGTACAAAAACTGAACAGATAAAAATCTAAATTACTTTTGTTGTTCAACAATAATTCTATATTTTTGTAGGCAAATGTAAGCAAAAAAAAATTACACAAACACAAGCAAACGCATTGAACCTACGGGTACGTTTAAGTTGAATTAAACAAATGTAGAGACCGACCAAAACAATATTAAATATTACTCATAAACACTGAGAGAAAAATGTAAATTAAATAAAAAATAATAAGCGTAAAAGAAGAAAAGAAGACTCCTTATAAACACGGATTTTTTTCAATCTTAATTCTGCTCAACATAATAATGTTTTTTCTATATTTTTTCTAAATTTATTGTTGCTATCTGATTAAGGCTTCTGATGCACTTTTATTGAGCATTTTTCCAACATAAGCGAATTTGGCTATTATTTCGACTTTAGATGTTCTTGTATATTTTCTCCCTATTTTTGAGTTTAATAATTTTTCTGATATTTGTGCTTTTTCCGTATAAGCGTTTTACAATTTTTCAATTTGGTGAGTTTTTCATCCAAATATGTTATCGATTTTAGTTCGAGTGTGGCTCGTTTTTTTTTTCTTTTTCTTTTTGATTTTTTTTTTTTTTTTGTTTAACTTAAACGATTTTTCTGATTTTACGTTTTTTTTTGGTGAAGTTTTATTCTCTTTGTGCGATCTTATTTTTCCAACAAATGCTACATTTGTGGTTATTTCAACTTTAATTCTTATGCGAATATTTTCTCTCTTTTTTTTAATTTCTAAGACTTCAATTTAATGTTTCCGATTTTAGTGCTTTTTCCGTGTAAGCGTTTTACCATTTCTTAATTTCGTGTTTTGTTTTTCTTTATTACAAATATTTTTTTTGATTTTATTTCTTGTTTGGATAGTTGTTTTTCCTTTTTTTTGTTTTCTAATTTTGAAGCGTTTTTAGATTTAAACGATTTTTCCGATTTTATGTTTGTTTTTTGTGAAAGGGTTTTTTTTTTGTTCGATCTTATTTTTCCAACAAATGCTATATTTGTAATTATTTAAACTTTAAGTCGTATGCGAATATTTTCTTCCTTTTTTAAATTTCTAAGAATTGAATTTAGTAATGTTTCCGATTTTAGTGCTTTTTCCGTTTAAGCTTTTTACCATTTCTTAATTTCGAGTTTTGTTTTTCTTTATTACAAATATTTCTTTGATTTTATTTCTCGTTTGGCTCGGTTTTTTTTCCTTTTTTTGTTTTCTAATTTTGAGGCGTTTTTAGTTTTAAACGATTTTTCCGATTTTACGTTTGTTTTTTGTGAAAAGGTTTTTTTTTTCCTTTTTCTCTATTTTTTTAATTTCTAAGAATTGAATTTAATAATGTTTCTGATATTAGTGCTTTTTCCGTTTAAGCGTTTTAAAATTTCATAATTGTTTTCTTAATTTCTTAATATCGTTGTTTGTTTTTTTTTCATTCAAAATATTTTTTCGATTTTAGTTCGTGTGTGGCTCGTTTTTTTCCGTTTTGTTTTCTAATTTTGAAGCGTTTTAGATTTAAACGGTTTTTCCGATTTTACGTTTTTTTGTGATAACGTTTTTTTTTATTTCTTTTTTTGCTTACCATTAAGGCGCTTTAAGCGATCTTATTTTTTCAACATATGCTATATTTCAAATTATTTCGACTTTAGATCGTGTTCGTATATTTTCTCTCTTTTTTAATTTGTGTTGATTTTAATATTTTTTCTGATGTAGTGCTTTTTCCGTTTAAGCATTTTACATTTTTCAAATTTGTGCTTTTTTGTTACAAATTTTTTTTTCGATTTTAGCTCGAGGGTCCCTTTTTACGAATTTTTAAACGTCTTTAGATTTAAACTATTTTTCCGATTGTGTTTTTTATGTAATTGTTAAGTATTGAATTAAATGATTTATCTGATTTTAGTGCTTTTTTCTGTTTAAACGTTTAAAATATTTTTTCGATTTTTGTTTTCGAAATCCAAGGATCTTTAGATTTGAAAAAATTTTGTTTTTTAATTTTGAAGCCTCTTAGATTTAAACGAAGTTTCTGATTTTGGCGTTTCTTTGAGTTAGCGTTTTTTAATTAATCATATTTTAGCGATATTTTTATACTTTCGGCTCTACCTTGGATATTGTTTTTTTTTTTTTTTTAATTTGTTACAGCTTTTTTTAATTCACCATCAGGAACATTTGCGGATTTTGGTCTCCAGCCAGTTAATTTTGCTAAATTGTCCATTTTAAGTTTGAAAACTTTGACTTCTCTGATTCTAATACTCTAATTTATAAAATTATATCTGTACCTCGGAGGGATACAACACTATGTCCATTTTCATAACTTTACAGGAGAGGAGTTTTAAACACATGGTGTTCTATCCCTCTAAATGAAAGTGGACTTGGTGTTGTTTTAAAACATGCTATATCCGGTTCTAACTTGTTTTTGACATAGTGCTCCATTCCTCTATGAAATATGAAAAAAGCTGATTTTAACTCTGTAATAAAGTCAATATGGAAAAAAAGGACATAGTGTTGTATTCCTCCGAGGTACAGATATGTCTTGTTGTATTAGAAAATCAATATTAATAAATAAATAACTAACACAGTGTTACCATACAAACCGGGGATAATGTCAAGTCCATACCCGGTTATTGCTAAAGTCCTTTTAGAGTAATATCATGGTGGCAGCCATGGCAGAAAACATGCGTTATGCTTGGGACATGACTTCGCATACAAACAGCGTTAACAATTGAAAAGTGCACAACTCCGATCTGAGTATAAGATTCTATTTCCTACAGTTTCACCTCTTTTTTTTTTTTTTTGCCTGTGTATTTCTAATATATTGTAACATAAAACGCCCCTTTTTAAAGTTACACCCTATAATTTAAAATTGTAACTATTATTCGTTATATGCTGTTAGTATTTTTTCAGTTTAGTTTTTTTTTTATATTTAGTTTCTGTATATTTAAAAAATCATTTAGTATAGACTTTTATTTCAATTACTTCCTCTATTAGTTTTTAGCTTTTCTGAAGTCAGTGCTCATTTGCGTGTGGATTTGTTTAAATTAAATATTTTTCTTGTTTTAAATAACGACCACCATTTTGTTTTCCGACTCTAAATAAATTTGCAAAATGTAAAAAACAATTGTTTTTTGTGGTTTTTAATTTACTTTTTATGTTGTTATTTTTTTGCATTTGATTAGGTTCACGTTAAGATGATTTCAACTGAAGTTAAGATTTTAATTAATTTTCTTAAGTTTTATTTAGTAGAAATGTTTTTTGTGTGATTGTTGGTTGTTTCTTCTACTCGGTCAAAAAGTTTATTTTATAAATTAAAACTACGCGGATTGTGAATGTACGTATGTACATTGCTGGCAAACATAAACAAAATTGATATTCAAATTGGAATTAGTTGTTGGAAATGGAATTTAATTATAATGACAGAATTATAATGAATAGAAGAAATGCGGCGTAAGTTTTTTTGAAATTACCAGCGGAAAATGGGGGGTGAAATGTAATTAGGATGAATAGAAATTCATGAGGAAATTTCAAATAAATTGAGAGGCATAGAAGGCCTATCGCTAGCTGAGAATAATTAAGAACAGGAATGGGCAATATAATATTTCCAGACTGTCTGTCTTTTTTGTGTTCACATCACGTAAAAAATACTACATGGATTTTAACAAATTTTTGTGAGGAGGTACCTTAGTATCCTGACACAATATTGGATACTTTTTCTCCGCAAAAATATCTTATTTCCAAGTGTAAGTGGAGAAAAAGCAGTAAAAGTAGGTAGATTTGTTACCGATTCAAATGTACTGCATACTTTAAGGCATCTTTTATTTTTGAAAACAGTATATTTTAAGCAATGTTGCACAACAGATGGCGCTGTTTTAAAATAATGAGTAACACATTTCCTGTCTATCTGTTACAGAGCTTAACAATATTTTTTGGAATTTTAGAATTTTATATAAATTTTAGAATTTTATCCAGGGATGGGTACCTTTATATAAAGTAAAAACGTAAGCGTTTTTAAATTTGGTGTGGATTACTTACAAAGCAAAGTCGAACAAAATATTGTCAGGACACACACAACGTGTGTGTGAGCACAGCTGGTATGCAATATAACCAACAGACAGAATAAAACAAATACAAATAAGATGTACGATGCCATAGAATAGGAACGAAGTTTCTAATGTATATGTATGCTCTATAATATATATTATTGGTATGTATATATATATATATATATATATATGTATAAGTAAGGTATAGAGAATAAAAAACTTCAACTTTTTCTTTAAAAAATTTACAAGTGGCAACTTGACTTTGACTTTTGTTAAGACATGTTAATGTCTAATGGAAACGGGGGGTAACATATGATATACCAACCATTTTAAAACTTGGATAAAACATTAACATGAGCAGTATACACTTAACACTAACATGATGTTAGTGTTAACGCTTATCATTTTATAACTAAGAGCCCGTCTTCACTAGCCTTCAATTTGAACAAAATAAAAACATGACGCCGGCAAAGTAATGGAATAAACTTGTGCATGTAGTTATTGGTGTCGAATATGTGTTTATGTCATTTTCTGTTTGAACATTATTTTCTGTTTTCTTATAATGTTGTTTGAATGCTTATTGCACAGCAGATAGTGGTAGTACGGTTGAGCAACAGGTGGCGCTGTTAGCAAATAATACTATCAACCTAAAATACAACAATAACGTCATTGCCATGCTATAAAAGAGTTTTTATAACAAATGTTTTAACAACCATGTCAAAACTTGGAAATAACATTAACATGGGCAGTCTACATTTAATGCTAACATGATGTTAGTTTTGATGTTTATTATTTTATGTCTAATGTAGACTGGGGTTAATGTAGTCTAATGTAATGTAATAAAAAACAATTATGGCAACAATAAAAATGGCAGCACTTTCTTATTATAATTTAAAAATGGTAACACTGTTCTGTTGAAAATTTTGCAAGAAACAACTAATCGTCAACAGCTCGTCTTATAACTTTCAGTTATAAGACGCTTCTAATGTTAAATTATTTTAAGAAACTTTCATTTAAAAGGCAACATTTAATGTTAATTTATTCATTGCATTTTTTTAGATCGCTAAAATTATTTTAATTTGTGTGTGAATAAATAGAAAGGAATATCGTTAACCACCCGTCTACATTAGCCATCAACATGTCTTAACAAAAGTCAAACTCTTCATATAAAAAACCTGTATTAAAACTTTTGTTAAGACATGTTGATGGCTAATGTAGACGAGGCCTAATTTAAATATCCTTGCACCCCTGTCTACATTAGTCATTAACATGTCTTAACAAAAGTCAAACTTCATATAAAAAACCAGTATTAAAACTTTTGATAAGACATGTTGATGGCTAATGTAGACGAGGCCTAATTTAAATATCCTTGCACCCCTGTCTACATTAGTCATTAACATGTCTAAACAAAAGTCAAACTTCATATCAAAAAAACAGTATTAAAAATAATGTTTTTTTATATGAAGTTTGACTTCTGTTAAGACATACATATTAATGTCTAATGGAGACGGGGGGTAAATAATCTAACGCCATCAAATATCATATGGTGCAACGTTGCATTTTTTGTGCTCGCAACTGTATTACTGATAATTAAAATATTTATATAATTACATTAAACTCAAATTAAATTATTTGCCAGACTTATTGACTTAAAGTATAAAAAATAGTTTCATTTAAAAAATAATAGTAATTGTTATTTTTTAACTATTGTTTAAGTAAATAAATTTTTTATGTCAACAATTGAAAGAAAAAAATTGCAATAAAACATAAATTGTTTTATTGAAATTGAAAATTGCAACAATTCCTATACAAATACTGTAAATTGAAACAGCTGTTGTAATAAACATCATTCCCAGGCTTTAAAGGTTATGAGTAGCAGCCGTTTTAATATGATTATAGAAAAATTAAATCTGTTAAATAAATTCGTTGTAAATAAAATGCAAACAAATTGCAACAACAACAAAATCTCTTTATTCGCTGATGAAATGAATACATATTTAAAATTAACAACAAAAACAATATATGTATGTATATGTAGGTATGTGTGTACATTTTTTAATCGGTTTAATGCAATTTTTATTATAAATTGTTTAATTAGCAGCATTGGGATTTATATTTTATTTTTGCAGTATTTAAAAAGCAAATAAATATGCTTATGGAACATTAACCATTAATAAATAGCGTTGAATGTTTTAATTATTATTTAATATAATTAAAAAACACTGAAATATATTTTAATGTTGCAATAAAATAAATTATTTGCTATTGAAAAAAATTATATATTTTTAAATTAACATCCAACCATCCTCGATAGTATAGTGGTTAGTATCCCCGCCTGTCACGCGGGAGACCGGGGTTCAATTCCCCGTCGGGGAGAGATTTATAATGATAGTATTTTGTTATTATAAAAGTATGCAGAGACAATAAATTTTTCAGTTTTTTTTTTCTATCACAAACTGTTTTCTAATAAGAAAAAATGTTTGTCATTAAAAATCTAAATACAGTAATAAAGTTTCATATATGTACATATGTTTCCATTGATTGAATTGTCACCCACTGTAAAACAAGCTATAAAAATCTATAATTATCCCTCTACCAGTATTAACAAAAAATCGAAAATAGTAAAATATTTTTTTTTTTCTTAATATCTTGCATAAACGTAATAGTGCGTTTACATTACTTTGAAATCTAGTACTTACGACATTTCGAGCAAAATCTAATTAAAGAATAATTTTCATAATATGTACCAAAAATTTCACCAGAAAAATTTGTTGCCACACAATATACATATGTAAATTTTAAATAACTAATAAAAACATGAAATTAAAAATTAAAGATCGCGTAACCCCATACGTGTAAAATGAAATTTGTTTGGTGAAGGGTATATATAAGTTGGTAATTCATTTCCGACCCCATAAAGTATATACATATATTCTTTATACATAGAGAAGTTAAGCGATGTCCGTCTGTCCGTCTGTGTTCGGCTTGAAGTCAACTTTGCCAAGGCACCAGAAGATATAAAGAGCTACATAAACTTTAAGTCCACCAATTAGCGAAAATTTCGCTAATGCAATTCAGCAACATCAGACCATTCCATTCGCGGCTGCGGGCAAAAAACCATGCCCACAGATATTTTTTCATGTTGTTTTTATTTTATTCGGTTGCAATGATTCTCTTTTGCTTTTTTTTGTTAAATAAATATTAGACCGCGACCAGTACATCACATGGAGTGCATAGATATCTTGGGGGATCAATAACCTCCAGTGAGGGGCGAGTTTTGTTTTTAGGTTGGTAGGGTTTTTCTGCTCTGATTTTTATTAAAGACTTTTCTAGAAAGCAATACACATACAGGTAGTCGATAAACCCACAGGATGCCTACTGGCAACCAGGTGCTGTCAATAAGCTTAATGGGAAGTCCTCAATGTGCTTTCGCCTGATCATTATAACGCAATATAGATTGCAGGAAGGTCCTAACTTTTACGAAAATGTTCTGTAAAATTTTTACAACAAACTTTCGATAAAATTTTACAAAAAATTCGCTATAAAATTTTACAAAAAATTTGCTATAAAAGTTTACAAAAAAATTTCTGTAAAATTTTAGAAAAAATTTTCGACAATATTTTTACAAAAAAATTTCGGAATACAATATTTACAAAAAATTTTCAATAAAATTTAAACCAAAAATTTTCGATAAAATTTTCCAAAACAAAATTCGATAAATTTTTTCCAAAAAATTTTCTATAAAGTTTAATAATAAAAATTAAATACAATTTTTTCAAAAAATTTTGAATAAAATTTTCTATATGTTTATATAATATTTCTAATAAGATGATTTGTAATAATGTTCTGTAAAATTTTTACAACAAACTTTCGATAAAATTTTTCAAAAAATTTTCGATTAAATTTTTATAACATATGTATTTTCGAAAAAAAAATTTTACAAAAAATTCGCTATAAAATTTTACAAAAAAATTTCTGTAAAATTTTACAAAAAAAATTTCTGTAAAATTTTAGAAAAAATTTTCGACAATATTTTTACAAAAAAATTTCGGGATAAAATATTTACATAAAAATTTTCAATAAAATTTGAACCAAAAATTTTCGATAAAATTTTCCAAAACAAAATTCGATAAATTTTTTCCAAAAAAATTTTCTATAAAATTTAACAATAAAAATTAAATAAAATTTTTTTAAAAAATTTTCGATAAAATTTTTACACAATATATTCGATAAATTTTTCTATATTTTATATTATATTTGTAATAATGAAGTTGAAAATCATAAAAGTAAATATCGAATCTATATTGTTGTGAAATTGGGAAACATAACAGAGTAAGGGAATATTTAACGGTACTATGGTGAAGGATATATAAGATTTGGCATGGCTGAATATAGCACTCTTACTTGTTCAGTTATATATTGTGTGGTGGTACGAAACTCTACATCGGACTTGACTGATTTAAGAAATTTTTTGCTCTTACAAGTACGCACATATACATATAATGGGATAGGGCAAGCATCTATGATTGTACATATAATGCACGAATTTATAAATAAAAATATAATAATTAACACTTTTTACATCAGTCTTGGCTTATTCGGACGAGTAAGGCCCACTTTCTTAATTTGAAAAGAAATAAAGAGCAACAAATAATTTGTTACCCATGAAATGTTTATCACATATTTTATTTAATTGTTATGCTCGTTTGCAGTTTATTATATCCTCGATAGTATAGTGGTTAGTATCCCCGCCTGTCACGCGGGAGACCGGGGTTCAATTCCCCGTCGGGGAGAAAGAACACAATATTTTTTTACAATTTTTTTTTAATATATTTTACGAAAGTTTCAACAAAATAAATTAAATTGTTTCTTATTTTTTACACTTCATTTTAGCACACTTTCTACTAAAAAAAACTGTAAATATTCCGATAATATTTAATTAGTATCCAAGGTCTGCATCTCATAAAAAGGTCGTTAAATTTAATCAAATTAAAGAGAATTTTTATGAGTAAAATTTTGGAAAAAACTAAATTACGAAAACCCTATAAAGTGATTTATTGATTTAAAAATGCAGGCTTTAATAGTAAACAACAAGGAAACATCACGGCCTAACAAAATAGTATTTATTAAAATATGTATTGTAAACTACAATTAAACTATTTTGATATAAAAAGAATTTAAAGAAGAAAAGAGAAAGTAGGTTCAGAAACAAATAAATCAATTAAAAATAAGGCCATATACATGAAAATCACCTCACAATCGGAACACCCTTTCATTTTTAGTATTTGTTATTATAACAGCAACTTCTATGAAAATTATACATACTTATGCTATCAAACCTATGCTGTAGCGAAAACAAAGATAGATGGCTCTGACAAACGGTACGAAAACCCTATAAAGTGATTTATTGATTTAAAAATGCAGGCTTTAATAGTAAACAACAAGAAAACATCACGTCTTCAAAAATCTGTATTTTTGCAGTTTCCTCTCTTTGAATTTGAAAAAAAAATTTCATTTGCTGTTCATTCTATTTTTTTTTTTTTTTTAATTTTATCGATTTTTTGTTTTCCCACTTTCGAAATTTTATAATACTTTTGTCGATTTTAGAGACACTTAAAGTTTGCTAAAAATAAATAAAAAAAAATTTCACTAACAAAAATGTTCTAGATGCTATAAAACTGTACTAAATCAAATTTATCGATAGCAACATAAATAATAAGATTTTATTTATAAATAATTTTCCTCAGAAAGGTTCTTTAGAAAATGTAGCGACAAAAAAAAAATTATCAAAAAAAATTATCCAAACAAAATAAAATTTATCGTTGACAAAACTTGTCTAAGAAACTAAACATCGATAACAAAATTCTTCCAAAGAAAATCCACACAAAATAAAATTTATCGTTAACAAAGTTTTCCTAAGAAACTATATCGATAACAAAATTTCTTCTTAATTAAATCTAAACAAAATAAAACTCACCGTAAACACAATTTTTCTAAGAAACTATATCGATAGCAAAGTTTGTTTAAAGGAAATCCAAACAAAATAAAATTTGTTTTTAACAAAATTATTATACGAAACTATATCGATAACAAAATTCTTCTAAAGAATATCCAAACAAAATTCTTCCAGAGATATCCAAACAAAATAAAATATATTGTTAATACAATTTTTTGAACAACATTATTCTTAAAGAAAATCCAAACAAAATAAAATTTATTGTTAACAAAATATTCCTGACTATATAGATAACAAAATTATTCTAAAGGAAATCCCTTGAAAATAAAATGTATCTAATTTAATTTTCCTAATAAAATTTTCCTAAGAAACTATATCGATAACAAATATCTTCTGAACAAAATAAAACTCACCGTTAACACAATTTTCCTAAGAAACTATATCGATAACAAAATTCTTCCAAAGAAAATCCACACAAAATAACATTTATCGTTAAAAAAATTTCCTAAGAAACTGTATCGATAACAAAGTTAGTCTAAAGTAAATCCAAACATAATAAAATTTATCGTTAACAAAATTTTCCTAAGAAACTATATCGATTACAACATTCTTCGAAAGGAATTCCAAACAAAGAAAAATTTATCTTTAACAAAATTATCCTTAGAAACTATATCGATAACAAATTCCTTCTTAAGGAAATCTAAACAAAGTAAAACTCCGATTAACATAATTTTCCTAAGAAAATATATCGATAACAAAATTCTTCTAAAGGATATCTAAACAAAATAAAATATATTGTTAACAAAATTGTCTCTAGAAACTATATCGATAACAAAATACTTCTAAAGAAAATCCAAACATAATAAAAAATTATCATTAACAAAACTTTGCTAAGAAATTATATCGATAACACAATTCTTCTAAAGAAAATCCAAACAAAATAAAATTCACCGTTAACACAATTTTCCTAAGAAACTATATCGATAACAAAATTTAAAGAAAATCTACTACTTAAAATAACAAAAATTTTGGGAAAAATAATAAAAAAAAAATGAAAGAAAATATTTCGATGTAAACAAGATTAAGAGAAAATTTAGCAGCAAAAAAAATTTCTGAGATAATTGATAACAAAAACCTTGTAAGGAAAATTTATCGATAACATAAATTTTCTTAAAAATATTTATCGATAACAAAAATTTTGTAAGGAATATTTGGGAATGTAAAAATTTCTTACAATAATTTATGGATTACAGAAACTTAAAAATATAAATAAAACCATAAACAAAATATTAGTAACTTAAATTTCTAAAGAAATATTATGACTTAATAAAAGAAAATTAAAGCAATAACAAATATTTCCATAAAATTTGTCGATAATGAAAGCTAACAACAAAAACTTGATTTCTTAGAAAATAATTTAAAGAAAATAAATTTTCTGAAAAAAATGAATTTGATTATCTTAAGTTGCATTTAGTTAAATATTCTGTAAAATAATTTTCGGAAAGTTATACAATTTAATTAAATTTCATTTTCGTATGTTATTTTAAAATTTATTAATAATTTTAATTAAAAACGTTCAATATTTGTGTTTAATTCTGTGGTTCATTATTCAATAAAAGTGCAATCTTTAAAAAACGTTTTTTTATTAAATATTTTTAATAACAAAGCCATAACAAGTGTTAAATTTTTAAAAAGTTCAGTTCAAAATTAATTAATAATATTGTGACATTATTTGTTTATTGCTTTTTTATTGTTTATTGTTTTTTGTGTTTTTTTTGCAAATAACATAACCCTGAAACTATGCTACATATTAAATCAATTGTTTATTTGCTTTTATATATAAAAATTAGTTTTATTTAATTTTAAATAGTGTTGTTTAATTTTTTTTCTTTGCCAAATGACATATTTGCCTAGCTTGTGTGTATGTGTTAGTGTGTACATTTGTGTCTTTTGTAAAATTTGCTATTTTAAACGCCTAAAATTATATTACAAAATTTAAAACACTTTAGTTTTTTACCGCAACTAACTACACACTGTTCAATAACATCTAAACCCTAAAAAACAATTAAATTGTAAATGAAACCACATAGAAATAATAATAGAAAAACCGCAATAAATAAATATTTAATAAATATTATAACACACACGGTCACACACATAAATATGCAGGTATTAAGTTTGGTTGAGTTTTAATTTAAATATATATATATTGCATAAAAACAATTAGCTATTACGGATGACTTGAGGAAATATTTAATTAGAGATCAAAAATTAGATCCTAAAAGTATGCTATCTTTTTTGAACCTCTAAAAGGTTTGCTCTTAAGGCCTAGTTAGCCGACCGTTACTTTAACGTAAAGTAACACATAGAAATTGCTATTTTTTGAGGCTCTTGCTTTCGTTTATGCTTTGTTTATCAATGACTCGTTAAAATGTAAGCTAATCTATTTTTAATAGATTGGCATACATACCAGTGTTGGGATTTGTAGTACAATTGTACCAAATTTGGTACAATCGACACATCAGTGGTACATTGGTACACTTAATGCTTTTTTGGTACAATTTCATATAAAATTTATTCACTTGATTGCAATTATAGTGCAGGCAGATTCTAACGTTGCACAGTGTAAAGGGCCATCTGTAAAGGGCTAGTTCGATTGATCCAAAATTTATGTCTATGTCAAAATAGACAAAGAAGAGCGTCTGAGCTTAAGTTTTAAAGCTAGGGATCATTCACTTACCAGTGCTGGCGCTATGTGGCCTCAAAATTGACAACCTCACACCCTCAAATTTTAAGGGCTTGGCATTTTTTCAATTTTTGTTCGAGTTTTTAAAATTTTATATCGTCTTAAAGATCTAGAACATTTTTTCAGATTTTTTCGTTGAGTTAAAAAAGGGCCATTAATCTTTTTTTCATAAAAGAAATTCCTATGATATTATAAAAATTTTATATTTTAAACCAAATTGCGTGTAAAAGTGATGATCCTAGTAGAATATGGAGGTCCTTCAATTTGATATATTTTACATCGAAATTTTGTCATTATCCTACATGTTCTAAAATACCAAAGGGATCAGAAAAAAAAGACTGCTGTAAAAGAGCTACATATTCCCATTATTGCTGAAAGTGTTTCATAACCCATATGTGGACTTTATGGGCCAAAGCCTAAAAATTCCAATTTTGGGATTTCCTTTACCTCAATTTTAAAAATTCGTATACGCTTTGATTTTCGTTGACTAATGTCCACAGACAAGAAATTCAAGGAATGAAGGTCAATTATCATCACTTTAAAATACCTTAGTATTAAAGTTTTAATTAGCATCTTTTAATGTCGAGCTACTGTATATATGTTTTGCTTGTTTTTTTTTCCCCTAATGTCAAATGTTGGTACAATTGATGATGATTTGGTACAATTTTTTCACTGGGGCGGTACAATTTAAACATTGTCAGATCCCAACACTGATACATCATCACTGACAACAATTTTCATGTCTTATAATCTCTAACAACAACAATTTTCATGTGCTAGGTAACGGTCGGGTAATTTGGCCTTTAGACTTTCACATAAGCTGTGCCGTCGTTGGCTCTTGGAAATAAGACATTTTAATGGGAAAAAAGTATCCTATATTTGTACCGATGTTATAATGTACCTCCAGTGAAAATTAAAAAAAAATTTATTCAGTAGTTTTTACGTGAAGCGAACACAAACAGACGGACAGACAGACACGGTTCTGTTACAGTTTTATTACATGTATAGATAATGAGATTAGCTTAAATTAAGAAGTAAGATATGTATGTGTGTTAATATTCAGTTTTTTTATCTCTCTTCCTCTATTTTTTCTCTCTCTCTCTCTCTCTCTCTCTCTCTCTCTCTCTCTCTCTCTCTCTCTATCTCTCTCTTAGTTACTTCTAGCAATCACGTAGTCGTACGTACAAGTCATAGTTTAGCTTATTGATTTAAACAATTAGCATTAAAGCAATATATCCATTAGTAACTAGAGCGATGTTGTCAATCACTATATGGGTCATGGAAAAGAACTTTCTTTTTTAGCATTGCTGAGTTTTTTTTTTTGTTATTGTCTTTTCGTGATCGATTTAATTTTATGGAGAATTTAGTTTAACACATGTGTTAAATGTGTTGGTTTATTCTGTAGCACTTTTACTTGTGATTTAATGGAGGCAAAATAATAATATAATAAAGAACTTAGCAGTTTTTATAAAACGGTAGCAATAAGGAGCCACTCTAAAAGCCAATATTATTATCTTTTTATTGATCTTAAATTCTCATGTAACCGTTTGAAAATTTGAAAACAAGGTTAAGTTTTAGTCCACAATTATCGGACGTTAAAAGTACTGAAATCAAAATGGGACCCATTTTTCTTGCTTGATTGTAAGAACTCCGTAATTCGGAACACAATGCGGTTTTGATCTTTAAGGATGGCTACAAGGCAGACACGGGAACAGTATCGCTAATTTTCTCTGAGGATCTTGATCTTTCGGTATCACTCAGGCTTCCCGATACTTGAACTGTGGTTCAGGCTGAAATATATTCTATATTAGTAGTGGCAAGGTGACACGCAGGGACACGTATACCCCCCAGGCTGAAATTTCAAACGTGCTACGAGAATGCTTGCTAAAAGGAAACGGCTCTTAGGTGGTGTTCATTAACAATTTGCAGAATGTGACGAAGGCACTACTAACACTCAGGAAATTTTTCATATCGATGTAGGCATCATAACGGAGCACGGTATGATTGGACGTATGCCGGAGCATATGGAAATATCTCGTGGTGAAATATCGCGCTGCAGAAGCTGGGTGGTTGAGAAGGAGGAATCAGTTCAAGACATTCTCTGCGACTGAACGGCTCTGCAAGAATGCAGGTTCAACTATATGAGCCAAAGATTCTTTCAGTACTGGAACTGTCTTAGGAATACGAAACTGCTAGGTTTTGCGAAAAGCTCCAATTCGTTCTTATGAACTGGTGGTACTAAAGTTCTATAAGAAACTGTGGGTGTAGATGGACATCGGGGCATGACTGTAAGCCTTAATGGCCTGCGAATATAATTGTTTTGTGCCCGTTTAACCTAATCTAACCTAACCTAACCCTAGTGAGTTCATTTGTTTTCTTTACTATTTATAACGCATCTGTTTGATCGCATTAATTTTTAATCCAACTCTTATATGTTTTGAAGTTAATCGATCTCTTAAGAGAATGAAAATGCTTATTGCCTCCAAGAAAGTATCCAACTCTATTTAGTGTGTAATAAACCAATGCAAAATGGGTGCTACTTATTGTAATCGAAGAAACTTTTTTTCGCAATACCCGTTTATCATAAGTTCTGTATCAAAATCTCATCCATTTGCAGTCAATTCGCTAAAAAACATATTTCAAGGAAAATACAGATTTTCGCCTTATAATTCGTATGCAGAATAGAAGCTCAAGGGACATCTTTCATGTCACTTTCCATGTATAAAGACTTAAATCAATTGTTTCCAAACTCATTTCATGCTTCCAGGACTTTCATTGCAGAAACTTCTTTCTGAACCTTCTCCTCCTTCTTCTAGCTCAAGGTATGGAATAAACAGAAAACATTATTTAATTTAAGATGCAACTATTAAAAAAAGAACTAATTCACTTTCTTTACAAAACAATAATTTCCTCACAGAATTTATTTTCCTTTAAATCGCTTTATAGTTAAAAATTACTTTATTCCCCAAATACTGTCTTTTTAAATAGTATAAAGCAACGGCTTACCTACTAAAGTTTAAGACTTTTAAGGTTAAAAAAATATACAAAATTATGCAGCATATCCTAAGGCTTCTAATTTAAATATTTATTCAATATAATTCATTTATTCATATTTTCTCGATATCCACTCACTTTTGCTTAACATAAGTTTTTCATTTATAGCTAAAGATATTTCAGGAAAAATGTAAATTTTCGCCTTATAATTCGTAAGCCGAATTCCAGAAACTTCTTTTTCAACTTTCTTTCCTACTTCTAGCGCAAAGTGTTGCAAAAACAGGTAACCTTCTGTAAGTTTAAGATGCGATTGTTAAAAGTAGTACTAAAACACTTTCATCACAAAACAATAAATTCTTCACAGAATTTTTATTTATTTTTTTTTAATTGAATTTTTTAAATCACATCATAGTAAAAAGTTACTTTATTCCCCAATGACATTGATTTTTAAATAATACAAAACTTACCTACCGGCTTACCTACTTAAGTTTAAGACCTCTAGGAATACATTTCATTTTATTATTTAAAGATTATTGTTCAAATTTTAAATTTAGCCTACCTTCAAGGTTAAGAAAATACAAACTTATACAGCATACCCTTAGGCTTGTAATTTAAATATTGATTAAGCATCGTGTTATTTTATATTTTGGTCAGTAATATAAAATACAAAAAAAAAAAACAAATTAACTAACTTTATTGTTGTATAATAAAAATGCTTTTCCACCAACCAAACTCACTAACTTTAAATAAAGCATACTTTGAGGCTTACATCTCAATAAATATCACATAATATTTATAAGCTATATTTAATAAGTTTCTTTAATAAATCAAGAGCAAAATCTAACCCATATATCTACAAGTGAAACATTATTTTGTTTTTGTATTCTAAACGTGCCTAAATTGTTCTCACCCACTTAGATTGTTGAAGCTAAGTGCGGCAACAAAGTCTTAAGATTAATATCACCTTCTAATGTGTTTGTAAGTAGAACCTATTTTATGTTCTATGGAAAGATTCTACTGTTCTTGCCCATAAGTTTGTGCGTTTACTCCTTCTATAACAATTTTATTTATTCGTCTCATTGCTGACAAAATAAGAATATAAAACAAGCAACACATTTCTCTTGAGTTTTCTTTATTTTCAGCGGACGTGATTGACTACTTTTGATTAACACTCAGAGTTAAAGGCAAAAGTTACACAAAATAAATTTTAGTTTAAACATTGCAACAAAATTGTTTGCTCTCCGGTAGTCCTAGGTAGGAAGCAAGGCACATTTGTCAGGTAGCCTCACTACTTAGGGGGAAATATTAAGACAATATTTTAATATTTTTTTATATGAATTTTTATAGTTAAACTTACAATTTTCCCTTTAAATGGTAGTTTAACTGTCAAACTCTATATAAAAAAATTAAAAACTTTCGCCTTAATATTTGCCTTCCGTAGTGAAGCTACCTGATAAATGTGCCTTGGTAGGTGTATTAGTTCGTGAATCAAGGTGTTGTGGATTATATTCCCCTTAAATACCCTAAGCATTTCACTACATTGGTCCAGGGAAAGAGGCTTTAATTAAGATCATTTATAGGTGAAAAATTGATTTCAAAATAAATAAAATCAAATAACAATTAGAAACCTTAAAATTCTCCTAAATCTGACAAAGTAACATTTCTATCCCTATTCAATTTATCCCAAGTATAAATAATTTCTTTATCTAGCCTTGACATTATCTAGAAGCCATAAAAGGAAAAATGTCTTTTCAACCAGATAATTAAACCACTTATACATGGTAAATTTTAATCAAGTGTCTGGTGTGTGTGTGTGTGTGAGGCAGGAAGCACTTTGTCCAGTAATTGGCAATGACTAAGTGAAAGGTGTTTGTTTGGTTTGTCGTCGGTTTTTAAGAATTAAATAAAAAATTCAATGGGCGTA